>CAUYUJ010016254.1:240852-253352 GCA_963575745.1 Prorocentrum cordatum
CTACTACTACTAGTACAATTACTACTACGACTACTATTACTACTACTACTACTACTACTACTACTACTACTACTACTACTATCCTCCGTACACCGTACTTCAGTACACGGAAATGTCGGGGAAGAAATTATCATTATCTCGAACCCCGAATTTGATTGTCCCCGTGGGGAGCATTATCGACGGCACAGGGTTACGTTAAGGAGGTAGTGTCTTTGGCACGGTATATTCGTGTCCCTCGCCTCCTACTGTGGCATTGATTGTCATGCTGTTGATTGTCATGTTGCCCGTGGGCATTCCCATTGTTATTGTTGGTCGTCGCTTGTTCTGCTGGCTACACTTGCTCACTTGTAGGAGTGATCGGCATTTCTACTTCGATGTGTTCGTTATGTGTGAGCGTTAGCTCCAGTACTTGCCGCGCGCATACATGCACACATACCGGTGTTCACACGTGGAGATAGATTTGCACATGGTTCTGTACACATCCGCGCCTGTGGACACATCCGTGGAGTTTCTTCCAGGGCAGTGGTGACATGCGTGTTGTATGCGCCTTCGCTTGGCATCGGTGCAGCTACTGTGCCACTCTTCGGTTCGCCTGTTGCTTACGTCCCGTGTCCTTTTGGAGCATGCTCAGGAATCCCTTCTGTTCCCTTTGGCACGCTTCATAGCCAGGGTTTTCGTATGAAGTGTTGTTCTTGTTTGCAGCGTTTCTTGATTTTGCAGCAGTCGCGTCAGGGGGGGGGCCCACGGTCAGAGAGCTTGCCAGGACAAGCTGCGGTTATTAGCGCTATTGAGCGTCAAGGACCGCTACGTCTGACGCAGGGTGCGGAAAAGTTGCGAACATTCGTTGACGTCGGCAGTGCTGTTGACGCCACAACCGCTGCACTTTTCGCCACCATTGCCGTCATTGGCATGGTTTCGTCAATATGTTGGGGGCCATTGGCAATGATGATTTGGGTCACTGAATGTTTCGCTTGGAGTAAACATTGCCGCAGTCGAAGCAGCCATGTTCTGCGAGGAGGCTCAGCAGGAGAGCCCTGGGGATATCTGGATGGGTCCTGGGTCCGCCTGTTGTTGATTCAAGACGCTTTGCGTTCACCGCTCGCCCATTCCAGTTCTTCGCCGCAGGAGACGATAACGGCGCCAAGATTGGATGGCGGTATTCCGAAAATTGCCACGGACCCCCCACAGGTCCACGAGACGCCTTCAAGGGCCGAACAGGGCCCCGAGATGGGCCTAAAAAAGACTCGAGAAGGGCCCGAGGCTGCCCGGGCGGGCCTCTGGACGGCTCAAGCGCGAGCATCCCCATGGTTGGCTCGAGCCTTTTTCGCATTTGCATCGAACCCGGGCCCAGATCTGGGCCAGGTTTGGGGGGTTTGTCCGCAGTGGGCGGTTGAGCTGCGGCACGGCACAGAAAAAGCAGGGGTCGCACCATTTGCGGAGAAGAGATGTTCAGCAGGTCGAGTAGCTTCGGCTTCTTGCGCGCCCCCGAAAGTTTCCACGCACGCGTCTGTGCCAAATGGTGAACCTGACACTCGTAAACCTCCTCCTCCTCCTCCTCCTCCTCCTCCTCCTCCTCCTCCTCCTCCTCCTCCCCCTCCTCCACAATTACTCAATATGAATACTACTCTCCTCCTTCCCCTGATGACGGGTTGTTCCAGATCAGGTTGGCACCCAGGCCGCAGGAGATCTCTCGGCGAGGACTGGAGAACAAGGGCCCTGATGCTTGCTCCGGGCGGCAATGTTTCCAATGTTGGCGTCGATGTGGCAGGTCTCCTGGAGGGTCGTTCGCATTGCGTCGTAAACGTTTGCGACTTCTGCTGGCTTGCACACCACATATATGTCATCAAAATCAGCGATAGCTTCAGCACCGTTTGGCATCGCCGATTTGATCCGCTCCAGTGCGCGGCGCAGTGCCAAACAGAAAAATGCAGACATGAGGGCATCGCCTTGCTCTCCCCCGTCCGCTTGCCGCATCGCGCGCAAATCTATGTTCTCTCTTTATTTGCATTACGATGAGACCGCACACCACAAACGCACAAAGGGTACCAACCCGTGTAAACGGTCGTTCTGCAGTAGTTGTTCGGACAATCGTGTTTTGGGAGGCACGGTCGAAGGCACCGACCCCGACCATGCTCCAGAGGAGTTTATCTGGGCTGGAGCTCGCGAGGTATCTTACGAGATGGATCGTTGCATCCATCCTTGAACGGTCGTAGATCCTGAAATTGCGCGGCCACATTGCATCCCAGAGGGAGTCTTGAAGTTGCTTGGTTGATGCGTTTTGCCACCAGCCTCCTGAAAGAGTCTCGACTCGAAAGGCCTCGCACCTGTTGGTTTGGCTTGAGCAGCGCCGTCGAAGAGGAGAAACAAAGACCATCCCTGATAGCGTGGGGGATGTCTGCGTCGGCCAAACGTTGCGCCACCACGCACAGCGCGTCGAACGCGATCCCGTCCTCGAGGCACGGCTTGAAGCACGCATACCGGTTCCTCCACATTCCCCAGCTGAGCCCCCGCCCGGTTTGTTGTGGCACAGTGGCGAAAGTATTTTGTCCAGTTCCACCGGTTGCGCCGGCGTGAATGCGTCCAGCTCGCCGGGCAGTTCGTCAGTGGAACGTTCCGGGAGTTCCGGGCGCAATTGTGGATTGGTCAATTCTTGCAGGGTGGCTCGCGCGCGAGGGGCCAGGCCCTTCGTCTTCATGGTTGAGTTCACCTCGTTTGATGAGAGACAGCAGTTTCTCGATTATCTGTTTGTCGCTTCTTTGCTGCAGGGGAATTTTGTCACCCGTGACCGCTTTATCTTTACGTTGCTTTTGTGTTCTGGAGAGCAGCCTTCCATGCAATGTTGGGTGCAAGAGCACTCGGAGGAGTATCAGAAATTGTATCCATGCTCGTGCACAATCGCGCTCTAAATTGTCGTTGCAGTCCCAACGCAAACGCATCTTTCCACCAGAAGTTTGGCGAATATTCGCCAAAAAGGTTCGTGCCGTTTCCTGGATGTCCACTGCGCCGACAGCCACCCGCTTGACAGCCGAGCGACTCCTGGGCATGGTCGCAACGCGTAGTGTCGATGGCCCTCCTGGAGGGCCTGGATTGGCCGGGTCTTCTGGCTGGGTGTGCCGGCGGGTCGCCAATGCAGTGGGATGGAGCATGGTGTTTGCGCGGGCGGATCGAGTAATGAGGTCTTTGTAGAGCCGCACCGCAATAGCCAAGTATACAGTCTTGATGGTATTGCAATGATCTAGTATCATTTTTCAGTATCGAGTGCACGTAGCCATTCATGTAGTGATTTGTTTTGTGATCCCATGTTTCCGCATGACATACCGTACCGTTACGAAAGAGTTTCGAGTTGAGTTTGCATTGACGAGGGTGTTGAATTTCGGACAATTGGGCAACCACCACGGCACAGTCGTCGTCGAACCCCACCGCCGCTCAGAAGATTGGCATATAGATTCAAAGCGTTGGTGTTCGTGGTGTTCCATGTCATCCCGAAGATCCACATCCGAGGTCCCGACAGGGACAGAGTCAGAGTCGATATCTTGCACTTGAGTGCGAGCAGTTTGTGCAGCAGTTGCCAGCGGTCTGATTGCAATACTCAAATGCATCAGCATCCCCTTGTCTCCAAGCGCCCCTTGGGCTCCCGTCGCGATGCCGTTGGCATCGATCACGGCCACTGCTGTCCTCAAAGAGCTCGTCCGAGTGGGGTTGGCCTTCGTTTGGGGATCGGGGCGTGGCACGCCGGCTGGGGCAGGCGGTGGACTCGTCGGCGCAAGCATCGGAAGACATAGGAGGAGATGGAGGAGGAGGAGGAGGAGGAGGAGGAGGAGGAGGCCATAACTCGGTGGACTCGGGGTCCGGCACGAGCCGCGGGAGCCCTTTCCGCGCACGCCGTGCGAGCGGGGGCGGGGGCGGAGCCGCGAGGCGCGGGAGGGAGGGCGGCCGCCAAGGCGTGGGCGGAGGGGTCGGTGCGGAGCCCGCCGCATATTCTGCAAATTCTTCAGGGGCATCGAGGGCCCGAAAAAGGGCCAGGAGGACCCCGAGAGACCTCCAGGACGGTCTGAGAGGGCCCCGAGTCGCAGAAACACCGTTCCGAGACGCCCAAGATGGCCTCCAGACGGCCCAGGAGGCCTCCAAGAGGCTCTGCCTAGAAGGGTTCTTACTCTCTTAGCTTAAAGGGGCCGGGCAGTGGAAATCGCCCCGGGCGGTTCCCCCAGTCCCCGCCCCGCGGGAGGGGACCGTGGAGGCAAAGATTGCGCAGGGTGGCGGTTCGTACGCAGTCTTACCTGGTGAGTGGTTCGGGTTCGGCGATGGGGAGGGCAGCAGCTGGCACGGAGATGGGATGAAGATATATTTCTTCGTTAGCCGTTGTCCCCTCAGAGAGAGGTCGGCCTCGACGAAAGCATCGAAGGCTTGCGCCACAGAGCTACAGTCCAGCGCGCGCACTCATCATCGAGAGGGCACCAGGCGCAAGGCGAGATTCAGGACGCCTGGCGGTGGTAGCAAAAGACAAGGGCTCGCATTGAAAAGTGAGCGCAATGAACCAGGAGAGGATCTACGGTCCAGGAACAGGCAAAGACAAATCAACAAAAATCAGGTTCAAGCGCAATCTTGAAGAGATCCACTGTTGCCTGCTTAGCCGGCCTGCCATCTCACCCTGCATTCGCCGCGCCGCCGGCTGCTCGCAGTGCCAATGCGGGAGTTGTGCCTCACGCACTCGTGCCATACGCCGGAGCGCTTGGGCGAAAGAAGGCAAAGCCAGCCTGATTCCAGCGCTTTGTGGAAAGGCGGCACGCCGGCTTCCTAATTTACACCGTGCGTGGCAGGGGGAGGAAGGAGGAGGAAGAGGAGGAGGCGACACAAAGTCAGCCACAAGTTTTCGCCAGGCAGCGGGATCGCGAATGTTTTGCAATGCGGCCTTCTCGGAAGCGAAGTGTGGGCCAATCATGCTCAGTAAGCACTTCGCCCATTCATGTCTCGGCCGCCGTAAAGCCCAGGCGCCAGCGTCTGTAGCTGGCCGTAGGCTGCCGTGCTGAAGTGTAAAAAGCGCCTCAGTAAGTCTGAATTGAGTGCCCGACTAGTTTTCCTTTTTACCAGAGGTTGGTATGTCAAAAGATGCGTTGTGTAAAATTCTTGCTTTGCTCGCAACGAAACACCTCTCTATTAGAAATTCTTGAGACGCACGCAGGTGGGATGTGCAAGATGCTGCGAAGGCACCTGGTCTGAAAACCGTCTAATTGACGAAGCTCTGTCTTACTCAACCAAGCTGAGTGACAAGAGTACATCACCTTGCTGGTGTCAAGAGCCTGGAAGACCTGTAGTTTACGGGCGGCCCCAATAGCTGTGTGATTCCATGCGCGTCTGTGTCTGCAAAATTCACCCCACGCTGCCCCCAGTCGTTTATCTAATTTTCCTGACAGCGGGCCTGAGCTCGAAATTGTTGACCCAAGGGATTGGGTCTCCCTGCGGCGTGGCAAGGTTCATGCGGCAACGTACAGGCATGATGTGAAATGCATCCCAATGTAATGCCATGCCAGCCCGTGCCCCCGTCTCTGTTATTCCACCCAAGAGCGATTGCATGTGAAGTTGGCCACGCCCAACGAGCAGCGTGTCGTCAGCATATTACAGTACAGCCAGCGTGTTTGCTCGCAGCGCTTCTCGCACTCCAGCATCTGCTCGGCGCTCGGCGTCGTGTATCACCATTGTCATGAACATGATGAACCAGAACGGTAAGAGCGGGCAGCCTTGAGATATCCCAGTGCCTGCCGCCTCTCTGTAGATGTATGTTGGCGGTATGTTGTTTTGAATGTTCTGCCGTTGTATATGTTGCTGATAAGTGTGAGGATACGGCGTGGTATTCCAAATTTGCGTAGCGATGCAAGCAAAGCCTCGACGTTGAGAGAGTCAAACGCAATCTTCCGATCCAGTGCAAGAAATTAGATGTCTCCTTCTTTGTCCGCGTAGGCCATGTCGATGTGTCCGCGAACAGCCTGGATAGCGTCTGAAGTACCATGTCCTTTTGCGAAATCCATACTGTGATAGTGATAATCGCTCCTCTGCTCCACTCCTGCAAACCCTTCAAATAAGTGCGGCTATTGGTTTATAAGCAGCACATAACACGCTGATTGGCGGGTAATTGTCGCAATTGTTGAGGGCGCCCTCATCCTTTTAAAATGTGGAGATAAGTTATTGCTTCCAGTCTTCCGGTTCTGTGTGCCCGTTCCAACCAACATTTGTTGCAGAGATGTGTGATCCAATCGAGCCCACCAGAAATTGTAGAAATTGATTTCCAATATTCCGTTGGTATGTCGTCGATTCCGCATGCCTTGCCAGGCTTCAGTTGTTTATGGTTTTGTGCACTATTTCTCTGGTGGATTTTGACTCTACGATTGGAAACGGGTCTCCAATAAAGGCGTTGTCGTCCACCAATGGTGCTGAACGTATTTTCCACTACACCTGTTCCAAGTAGTCAGCCATAGTGTCGGCTCTTTGCGTGCTGTCCACCAGATCCCCATTCATGGTTTTAAGTCGCCTTGGCCTTCGCGGTTTAAGTTGGCAATGTTTTCTCAGAGCGTCCCAGTTACAATGTGAGATTTGTTCATTGACCCAAGCGGTCTTGTCGAAATGCATCATTTACTGATGTGTTCAAAAGCCGTTTCCCTTCCAACTTGTTAGTTATCAGTTGGTCGTGCAACGTTGCGGTTGTTTATCAAATCAAGTGTATGGGATAAATCCACGGCTTATTGAGTTTCCGTTCGCGGTCCGGCAAGGGTTAGGCAGCAAGGTATAGGCCGTTGTTGGTTTGGTCATACATGCATTACAAATTTGTTGCCAGCATTGTTTCTGATAAAATTGCTTCCAGAAATGTTCCCACGAATGTGTTCCGCACAGCCACGTCTTGCATGGCATAGGCGGTGCTGGACTTTTTGAGGGTATCGCCATGGATGCAATGACCAAGTGATGGTCCGTAGCTAGGACTGCCTCCCGGCAGCTTCTTAACGAGGTAATGTGTGACGGCACGTGCGAGTCACATAGTATCAAATATAAGATGATTTTCTGTTACATCTCCTGTTGGCAACGCCTCCGCCTCCTTAGTTTCTCGTTCAGCGGGCACGGCGCGACGCGAAAGTATCGTTCTCGTCCAAGTTCGTGCAGAATTCCATAATGAGGTCCCTGGTTGGGTTGTTCACCTTCGCGTGGTGCGCATCGCCCATAGCCAATCTCCCATAATAGCATGCTATCCAGGTTGAGCCACCCCTATTCGAGCACCGAAGTCTCCCAACACCACGTTGTTGGCAGTGGCATTGCAAGGTCGAAACGTGGAGTCAAAGAATGAATGGAAATAGCGTCTTTCGGGAAGCGGCCGAAGGCTGCAAGTAGCATATCCTGTAATTGTCGTTGTACCCAGCCCATTTTTCAATTTTACCACGGCCAATCGGTCCGATATTTGCCTGTATGCCTTGACCCTGTAATGGCATATCGGTGCCAGGATTAAGCCGACTCCAGCCCATACTTTTTCGTCTGTGTCCTCATCAGACAGGATAAGACGGTAGCCATCTATGTCGTAAACCTCTGTGTTTGCACGGCTCGCCTTCTGAAGGCAGAGAATATTGATCTCAGATCTCTCCATGAGGGAAAAATCGTCCTCGTTTTCGTGAGACCGCGTACGTTCCACGTTGCCCTCACGATGGAAGCGTCTGCGGGTGGGGCAGAGCGAAAAAGGAGCATGAAGTGCCACATACAGTACAATCCAGTGCCGCCAGCCAGGAGAAAGAAGAAGAGTTTGCGGAAGTTGTTGAAGCAGGAGGTGGTGAAGCAGCCGTGGTGTAAGCAGTTCTGCCACGCCCGGGTGCGTGGATATTGCCATGCTTGATCGCAGATGGCGTGGGGATTTGCCCTTTGGCCCCTATGATGGGAGCTGCGGAGGGTGTGAGGCCTCATGGCGGTCCTCACTGGTAAGGCCTATGATGGCCTCGGTGGGGGGAGGGGGAAGAGGAGTACCTGAGAAGGGCCGCGGGCGAAACTGAACAAAAAGCCGGGCAGACTGCTCCTTGGCCCCCCACCAGCCCCACGCGAAGGGGCGAGCATTTGTACGGGCGTAGCACCGCGCTGGATGCGATGCATTGCGGCTGGGTCAGGCACGGGAAGACCCTATACTTCATCGCGTGGCGCGTGGATGCCCGCACCGACCACGACTCTTTGCAGGCCCGCACCGACCACGACTCTTTGCGACTCCTTGGCTTGAAGCTGCCAGCGACATGTCCTCACACCCCTCGCTAAAACTGCCAGCGAAATATCGCCACCCCCTGGCCTAAAGCTGCCAGCGCAATATCCTCACACCCCTCGCCCAAAACTGCCACCGAAACATCGCCACCGCCTGGCGGCCAAAACTGCCAGCGAGATATTCCCTACCCCGCAACGAAAAACTGCCAGCGAAATATCCCCACCCCCTGGCCTAAAAGTGCCAGCGAGATATCCGCAACCCCGTGACTTAAAACTGCAAGCGAAGTATCCCCACTCCCTGGCCTAGAACTGCAAGCGAAATATCCTCAACCCCCTGACCAAAAACTGCCAGCGAAATATCCTCATCCCCTGGCCGAAAACTGCCACCGAAATATCCCCACACCCCCTTGATTTTAAAACTGCCAACGAGGTATCATCTCACTCCAACGAAATACCCTCGCACCCCTCGCTTACAAGTGCCAGGCTTGAAACTGCCTGCGGGATATCCGCAACCCCTTGGCTTAAAACTGCCAGCGAAATATCCTCATCCTTAAACTGCCGGCGAACTATCCTCACACCCCTCGCTTCAAATTGCGAGCGAAGGATCCTCACACCTTTCGCTCCACATTGCCAGCGACATATCCCACCCCACTGGCCTAAAACTGCCAACGAGGTATCCTCAACCCCTTATGAAGAACTGCCTGCGACATATCCCCACACCTGGCCAAAAACTACCAGCGAGATATCTTCGAACCCCAGCGCTTAAAACTGCCAGCAAAGTATCCCCACCCCCTTGCCTAAATCTGCCGGCGATGTGTCCTCACATCCTTCGCTGAAAGTTGCCAGCGAAATATCCGCACCCCTCGCTTTAGATTGCCAGCGAGATATCCCCACACCCCTCGCTAAAAACTGCCAGCGAAATATAATCTTCCCCAGGCTTATAACTTAACTTATAACTGCCACCGAAATATCCTCACACCCATCGCTAAACAAAACTGCTAGCGAAATATTCACACCCCCTGGCTTCAAACTGCCAGCGAGAGATCCTTAGCCCCGTGACTTAAAACTGCCAGCGACATATTCCCACCCCCTGGCCTAAAACTGCCAACGACATGTTTTGTTCCCCTGGCTCAAAACTGCCAGCGAAGTATCCTCACCCCCCCCTTAGAACCGCCAGCAAAATATCCCCACCCCCTGACTTTCAACTGCCATCTAACGGCGCTGGTGATTCAGTTCTGTCTGTTCAGTTCAATTTCCCTTCGCTTGAAGTTGCCAGCAAAATATCCGCGCCGTTCGCTTAAAATTGCCAGCGGTATATCCCCACCCCGTTGACTACTGTTGCCAGCGAGATATCCTCAAACCCCGTGCATCAGATTGCCAGCGTAAAATGTTCACGCCCTGGCCTTCCATTTCCAGCGAGGTATCATCACACCCCTCGCTTAAAGCTGCCAGCGAAATATCCCCACCCCTGGCCTAACACTGCCAGCGAAATATCCTCACACCCCGTGACGTCAAAATGCCAGCGACACATCCCCACCCCATGGCCTAAAATTGCCAGCGAGATGTTTGCACCCCCCGACTTAAAATTGCCAGAGACGTATTCTCACACCCCTCGCTGAAAATTGCCAGCGATATAGCCTCACCCCCCTGGCTTAAAACTGCCAGCGAAGTATCCTCACAGACCCATGCCTCCTGCATTCCTACGGCAGCGTGGCCCTCGGAAGGGGCCTGTGTCTTCTCGCGTGCCCTGTCCAATCGAGTCCGACTGTAAAACGGCCAGCGGGATATCCCCCACCCCCTGACTCAAAACTGGCATCGAACGGATTTGGTGGTGCAGCCCAGTTCTGCTTGTTCATTTCCTGGTAGTGAAATTTCGGGCTGCGCCCATAAGTCACCGGCCAAGCCCAGGCACGAGAGAGCCCACCCTCAAAAGGAGCGGGCGGCCCTCCGCAGCCATCTTGACCCGAGGTTCGAGCAGGCCGCGCTCATGCAGCGCGCCATGAGCACGCGCCATGCTTCACAGCGCCAGGGCAATCGCGATCTGCTCGACCGCAGGGGCCCTCATCACCACCTATGCCGGTGGGTCTGCTCTCCACCGCCACCACCAGAAGCAGGAGGGGGAGGACGTCCTCCTCCGCCTCCTCTTCCTGCTCCTCCTCCACCTCCCTTCCTTCCTCCTCCCCAGAGCGTGAAGTACCTACCCCGCTTTCGCGTCCAGGCAAAACCAAGTCACACCACGCGCCTCCTCGTCAAGCGGCCTGACGGTACAGGCCGTGGTTTGGTATCGTTTGGTATATCTTGGAAGCGAGGGTGGTCAAAAGCGAGGTAGGTTTGTTTTGCCCCTGCCTCCCACCATCCAAGTTATGGTGGTGGTCGTGGTGGAAAGCACGGCCCATCCTATGCTTTCTGCCTGCTCGGCGCGGCCCTGCTGCGGGGCCAGCCCTTCGCGGGCCTGCTGGCGCTCCGCGGGCCGCTCGCGCTGTTTTCCCTCCAGGGGAGCGAAAGGGGGCACAAGCATGAAACCTCGGAGGTCCGCGCCTTCATGCTAATGCCACTCTTCGTTCCCCTGCCTTCGGCCTGGCCAGCAGACTCGACGCGGCGGCGCCGCCCGCGGACCCGGCGGCGGCGGCGGTCGGCCCAGCACCTGGGCTGGCGCCAGGCGCGCCGACGCCGGGGCTGCCCGCAGCTGGCGAAGGCCGCGGGCCTGCTGGCGGGGGCGCGGGAGAAGACGAGCGAGGTCTCCCGGCCGTGCTGGAGCACGGCTGGTTCAGTGATTCCAGGTGCACGAGTCTCATCATCCCCTGGAAGGGCGCCCGCAAGATAGACGTCTGGCGTCCCAACGGGACCTGCCTCCACACGGATGACAAGGAGTCGTACCTGTTTGTTTGCAACGCGTCCCTCGGGCTCGTGTTCGTGGAGAAGACGAATCGGCATTGCAGCAAGGTGAATGGGCAGTGGCCCATGGCGCCCGAGATGTGGCAGCGCATAAAGCGGGGCGAGTGCGTCTTCTATGGCACCGCCGAGAGTGGCCAAGACGTGTACAGCCAGTTGAACACGACGCTGCCAGCATCGTACGGCGTGGGCTGCGCGGCCTTCCCTCCGCCCCCGCGGCCTTCTGTCGGGGACACGGCCGGCGTCGCCTGCCCTCCCGGCTCGGCCGCGCTCGGGCTGGACGGCGGGCGCAGACTCGAGCTGAGCCTCCTCCTCCCGTCGAAGTTCAGAGAAGCCTTTGCTTCCGAGAAGGATCAGCCGTACAGCTTCTGCATGCGCTCGGTCTCGGTGACGGTCGAGGACCAGAAGAACGAGCCCGCGAAGGGGCTGGACAGGAAGACGCGCGACGCACTGGGCGTTCCGCGTGGCGAGTCTGCCTTCTCGGACGTCAAGCTGCTGCTGGCCGTCATGACGCCCACCTACGCCTGCGACGTGCGCAACGTGCACAGGGCCACCTGGATGACCCACAGCCGCGTCTGCGCCTTGCGCCGCCACGCAGAGGCTGGGTGCTCGATCATGCCTCTGTTCGTATTCGCGAACGCCTCGCGCGACGCCGTCGAGGAAGCCGATGACGTAGTGTTCCTGCCCGACGTGCAGCCGGCCAATCGCCTGAACAACGGCGTCCCGGTCTGGTGGAACCTCGGCAAGAACAGGGAGATGTGGAGGGAGGGCCAGTACAAGACCCCGGCGTGGTTCCGGCACGCCCTGCAGTACCCTTGGGCGACGCACGTCGCAAAGATGGACCTTGACACGTACCCCTTCGTGGCATCGATCTACAACGATCTGCTCCGCCTTCCGCCCACCCGCGTTTTCTACGGCAGGCAGTTCGACGTGTGGAGAGGGGGCATGTACGGCGAGTTCTACCTTGTCACCAAGGATATTGCGGCGATGTGGGTGGACATGGAGAACTTAACGAGGAAGACGCGGTTCCAGCAGTTCGAGAGAACCGCCGAAGACACGACGTTTGCTACGGTCATCCGTATGGGAATTCATACTTATTGGTTCAACATAAAGGGCTGTGAGCCAGGCAGATGGATCCACCTGAGATAGCCGCTGCGACGCCCTGGCGCCTGGCAGTTGCAGGCCAGCCCTTCTCTCGATTGTCAAGGAGTGGACACAGTGGCCACCATGTGTTTAGGGTCCAGGGGGGAGGGGACCAGAGCACCCCCATCAAAGAGTGAGCGCCTGTATCGCACGTCAGCGCAGACCTGCCTGCGTGAACTGAACGTCTGGCCGAGCGTTGCGATAAAATGTACTGCGCCCCATGAAGACGGCCGCCAAAGCTCTCGAGAGTG
>CAUYUJ010016254.1:258352-268352 GCA_963575745.1 Prorocentrum cordatum
CCACCGTCCTGAGCCCAGCACTCGCTTGCCAGCCCAAGCCACACACCTTGCACGATTCACAGCTTCGGCGAGGCGCAACTCCAGGCCCTTGCCGAAATTAGGGCTGATCGTGACAACACGCAACGCTACAGTGGCAAAGAAATCCGCCCACGCGTTCCCCAACCAAGCCATCACCCCCACCCCACGACTGAGCGCCTCTTCTGCCGTTTTGTGAGACGGGGTCCAGGCAAAGCGGGGCGGGGGGCGGGCCTGCCGCTCAACCGTGGCTCTTATGGCTCGCCAAATCTCAGCGTGGCGAGCAGCGGCCGACACCTCGCTCTCGCTCCAACGCTCGCCCTCTTGGACCAGGGAAAGGTGATCGCTTGCGATTCTAGTTGCACAACGCGAAGCGAGAATGGCTTGGTATCCTGCAGACCTGGCAGCTCTGGGCACTGACTGGATCCCTGGGGGGCTTCCAAACCTGGCCTTGGACGGGCGGCCCTGGGAATCCAGCTGGACAATCGCCCAGGCACACTGCGCAACCTCGGGAGCTTGCATGTCCTGGCCAGCCTCATCCGTGTAGACCGTGCCTTCCCAGGGAACCTCAGGATCACCCCATTCAAAAATTTGCTCGGGAGTTCTGTCGGGCCTCTCGGAGCAAGGCGGGAAAGCGTGCTGGACCGAATCAAAGAACGTGGGATCCGCGGACTTCAGCGCCTCTTTGCGCATCAGCTCCCGCGTGGCGACCCTACGCTTGTGCTCACGCGTGTCGTCATCCAACGGGTCCGCAACGGTGCCTTCAAGCAGCGCGGGGCAGTCAAGCCAACGATGCCCGAGGGTCTCGGGTTTCTTGGCCGAACAGGCGAGGCAATTAGGCGACGAAACAAAGCCATGGCAGAACTTTCTTTCTCGTGGCCACATGGCGCCTGTCCGCAGGCACAGCAAAGCTCCCAGCCCCGCCGAGTCTCGCACAGCTCGAGGCCCACGCACGCACGCACGAACTGCCCGATACCAGAGGATCTCGCCATCATAGCCTGGGAGATGCTGCTGTACACGTCGCATCTGCCACCGTTGCACTCCAGCTTCCAGCAAGTCTCGGAAATCCCGGGGTGCCACCGCCAGTAGGGAGAAGTACACATTCTCGTCGGTGATAACTTCATGTGCCGATCGCATGGACCAGCCAACTCGTCTAAGCGTCATCCACAGTGCCGAGAGCGGGCCCGTGACTTTGGACCATGCCTCTGGTTTCTGCATACGAGTCACCATCACCTCCCAGGCGTGCTGGAGCTGCGTGATGGACACCTTCGCCTCCCACAGCCACGACGCGTAGAGGTAGGGCAGCTCCAGAGTTGCTGCAAATATGGGATCATATCGAGGGTTACGCTGCATCACCAGGCCCGTCGTCAAAGAAGCCGCCGCCTTCACGCTTGCTGAGGCACCCGCAAGCGTGCGCACGGGCTTCAGAACATGCTCAGCCACACCCATGACAGCCGCACCGTGAAACACAGAGGGTGCGAGAGCTGTGCTCTAGATCCGTACCATCCGTCGAACCCCAACAGCACGTTTGAGGATATGGAGCCGTCGTACACGAGTACGCAGCGCGTGCATCCGCGCCTGCTCCTGCATCCGCAAAGGCCGCACCGTCGTGAGCTCGTGCCCTAGGTTTCGCACCCAACGCTGGCGTGCGATGTGGCGCTGCTGAGTGACCCGCTGCACCGCGCGCTCCGTGGCCGCGTCCGAGGCGACATAGCCCAGCTTCTTCACCTGCACTGGCAATCGAAGGTCAGTGAGCGCCTCCTGTGCTTCGTCGGCTGCAATCTCCACCTCCTCTGCGCACTGCGCTCCAGCTCCACTCCATCGCAGCGGCGTGTCGTCCACCAGCTGGTGCGGCGTCACATTGGGGCAGATCGCCGAGAGCCTACACATGGACCTATAGAGGAGGAGCTCCAGCACTGTCGTCGCATGTGAGCATCCTGCCACGATGCCCTGCTCGGAGACAAAGAACTTCGACTCGCTGCCGTGCGCCCGCAGAGTTCGTGGCTGACGGTAGGCCTGAATCAGCATCCAGGCCATCCTCAACGGGTAGCCGACTGCTGCGGCCTCTCGCAGCAGGACGTTGGGGTCTATAAGCTCAAAACATTTCCAAATGTCGATCAGCAGCGTGAGCGTTTTCTTCCCGTCAGCAACATCGATCTCGTTAGTCAGCGCCAAACAGAATGCCGATGCCGATGAGCTTCGACCCGCCCCCGAGCCCCAACTGTGCGCACTCCGATGCGTCTTGCTCCAGTCCGCGGAAATCGGGCGTCTCGCACGGCTCCAAACTCGCAGCAGAGAGTTCAGCAGGCCAATCAGTCGGGTTCCTCCGCTGGGCTTAGGCAAGCGGACGAGGATCGTAGCAAGCCTGTCAGGGGGCCACTGCAGCCTCTGCTCGCAGAGAGTGAAGACCAAAGAGACTGCGAGCAAGGCCATGTCGGACAACTGGTCCAGCTGCCTGGGGTGAAGGCCAGTCTGCCCCACTGCCGACCTGACAGGGAAGGTGTACAGCACCTCTCGCAGCTTGGCCACCGTGACGGGCTCGAGGTCCTCCCAGTTCTCGGCGCCTGCGGGGAGGTCGACCTCGCGGAGCTGGTGATGCTGCCAAATCCCTGCCCACAAATCAAGCTCAGCATCAGCCAGGGCTGTGGGCTGGCACGAACTGCCAGCAGTGGGCACTTCCACTTCCATCTTCACCTTAGCGAACCTGTGGGCGAGCCCTGCACCTCCTTGAAAGGAGGCCCTCGCCCACTCTTGCCAAGCCGCCGTGGCCCTCGCCTCTGCTGCACTGCTGTGCACGTCGCTTGTCGCGCTGATGCGGCGCACCTGCTCCTCAAAGGTGTCAAGCGCCAGCCCTTCCAAATCAGCGGCGAAGAAGACACGCGCCCCGTCATCAAGTAACTCCAGAAGATGGTGTTGCCGCAGGAGCTTGCGAGTGTACACCTCTGCCTCATGCAAGAGTTGGCCCACGCGCTGTAGCAACTTGGGGTCGGCCTCGGCATTCCCTGCCGTGGCACTCAGCACCCCGATGTCCCGCAACAAGACCTGACGGACGGACTTGAGGTGCCTCGCCCACCTCGCGGCTACCGCCCATGCAGAAGCGGTCCTGCCAAACCGCTCGCGCCGACGTGCAGGAGCCCAGGCAACTGGTAGGTGACGCAAAACAGGGGTCCCGCACGCCCGAGGTGAGCAGCTCTCTGTCGACCCACCAGGTCATGTCGATTGGCAAGCTCCCATTCAATGCCATCGAGCATGAGGTCCCAGACTGCGGCCAACTGCCCATCGCTCTGCACCTGCTGAACGTCCGAGATGACCTTCTCCCAACACCATGGGTAGCGAGCACATCCAGGCTTGAGGGGGGGAAAAGCCTCCTGCTGCTTCAGGACTCGCCTCCGCAGTGCTAGCTTGGCGTGGGGCAGCTGTAGCTGGACTGGCTGGTGCGGCCAAAGACTCGTGTCCACCAGCACGCCCAGGGAGAAAGCCGTCGCATCCGTGAGGGACCGATGGAGGATGAAATAGTCCAGCGCCCGCCCAGGAAGGGTTTGCACGCAGGTGGGACTGGACGGAGCACAACACACTCCCTTCACCAAATGCAGCCAGTTGTGCTCTAACAACTCGTCGGGCGCCATGTTATAGTCTCCAGCAATGAGCCGCGGGTACCCTGCATCCGACACCCTCTTGACATATGTACAGACCTCCCAGACGATGGCGAGGTTACGTGGCGCGCGGCCCTCGCCAGTGAAAAGATACAAAGAAACGCAAACCAGTCCGCCAGCGGGTCCTGCATGCACCACTCCAGCAACAGCACGCCCTGGAACAATCTCCCCTGCCTTGAGAAAGGATGCTGAAGTTACCTGGGTGCTCGTGCGCGCGAGAACTGCCACTCCACCCTCCGAGCCCCCATCTGGGGTAGGGGTGGCCGCCAGCCATTGCCCCCGCCAGCCCATGTCGAGAGCATCGGCCTGCACCTCTGGGAGCTTGGTGTCGGTCGCGTGTGCCTCCTGGGCGAGCACTATGTCCGCGTCCGCCGTGTTGAGATAGCGCATCAGCGTCCCATGCGAGTTTGCATTGACGGTGACAATCTGAAGCCCAGGCCGTGCCGTGTGGTCCGCCGCTGTGCACGGCGTGTCCTCAGGCAGCGCAGGTCGTCGATTCCGTGGCGGCCTCCTCCCTGGAGCTTGGCTATGCTGCTCACAATCGTCCAACCCAACAATGCGAGCATCGCAGCACCTCTCAGCGCCACCTTCAGCAAATCCATGTGCAAGGGCAACTTCCACCCCACCAGCGTGGGCCTCTCTCATTCTTACAGGGGTGGTAGTGTGGGGAGCATCGCAGCACCTCTCCAGGCTGCCTTCGGCACCATCATATGCAAGGGCATCGGCCACCTACCTGCTGTGGGTCCTGCTCGGGCTTAAAGGGAGGGCAACTGGGCGAACGTTGCCGCACCTCTCCAGGCCGCTAGCAGCGACTCCCTGTGCGAGGGCATCGGCCACCCCACCGCGGTGGGCCTCGCTCGGGCTTACAGGGAGGGCGACGGGGCGAGCGTCGCGGCACCTCACCAGGCCGCCAGCAGCAACTCCGTGTGCGAGGGCATCGGCCACCCCACCGCGGTGGGCCTCGCTCGGGCTTACAGGGAGGGCGACGGGGCGAGCGTCGCAGCGCCTCACCAGGCCGCCAGCAGCAACTCCGTGTGCGAGGGCATCGGCCACCCCACCGCGGTGGGCCTCGCTCGGACTTACAGGGAGGGCGACGTGGCGAGCGTCGCAGCACCTCACCAGGCCGCCAGCAGCAACTCCATGTGCGAGGGCATCGGCCACCCCACCGCGGTGGGCCTCGCTCGGACTTACAGGGAGGGCGACGGGGCGAGCATCGCAGCACCTCACCCTGCCGCCAGGGGGAAATTCCTGTGCGAGGGCATCGGCCACCCCACCGCTGTGGGCCTCGCTCGGGCTTACAGGGAGGGCGATGGGGCGAGCATCGCAGCGCCTCACCAGGCCGCCAGCAGCGACACCATGTGCGAGGGCATCGGCCACCCCACCGCTGTGGACCTCGCTCGGGCTTACAGGGAGGGCGATGGGGCGAGCATCGCAGCACCTCACCAGGCCGCCAGCAGCAACTCCATGTGCGAGGGCATCGGCCATCCCACCGCGGTGGGCCTCGCATACAGCAGGCCCTTCCCACTGGGCATACGGGGTGTGCGCACTGGCACCTGAGCGGACACGCTCGACTTGGCCATCCGAACCAAGCTCCACCGCATGGTTATTCTCGAGATTCTGACTACCTGGAATCATCATCATTACGACTGTCTCAGGCATCCAGGGTGCCAGCTGTTGCTTTTCGTCGGCGCTTGACTTCCTGCCAAGATGGGGCCTTGAGGCAACGCTTGACAGCATCGCGCAGCTCAGCATCGTCATCTGTGCCGCCCGCGAGCTTCTCCAGCCCACAGGCCTCGAGGAACGCCCTGAGCTCCTCATTGGTGGCGCTGTCAAGCTCCTCGTCGCCCATGGGCGAATTCTCAGGAGCTGGAGGGCCACATGCATCAGGACCAGCGCCCGAAGCTGCGCCAGCCTCAGGCACGCCCTCAGCGGCCGCAGCAGCCGCTTGACCACCTGCCAGGGCAGCGGCGCGCGCGGCCTCCTCCTGCCTCTGCTGCTTTGCTCGCTGCGCCGCCAGCCCCGCCTCTCGAAGCTCGGCAACGACGCCCTCCACTTTCGAAGAGAGCGAGTGCGCCAGGCCCATGCGCTCCAGCACCAGGCACATCTTAGAGAGCGTGTAACGATCGCCAGCGCCGTCTCCAGGAGGCTCTGGAGGTGGGTCAGTAAGCACATTGCACAGCTGGGCGCGCTCAGCATGCATAGCCACCAGCTGAGCACGCAACTTGGCCATGGCATCCTCGCCCTCGGCAATCTCGGCCTCGAGCTTCTTGAGATTGGCCTTTTTCTCGTCCAGAGTAGATTGCCAGCGAATCTGCTGCTTGTCCAGCCGAATGATCTTGTTGGAAAGCTCCTGCACCTTGACAGGGACAGGCTTCTCCTCGAACACCTGGGCACGGAGGGGCTCCTTCTCCTTGCGGTGGCCTTCGACCACCGCCTCGATCTCGGGGGACAGAGGCTTCGCGAGGCTGAGATGCGTGATGAGGCTGTCCAGCTCCGCAATGCGAGCCTTGCTGCGCGCGACCAGGTCGAGCTCTGTGCGCTCAGTACCTGCGTCGTCAGCGATCGGCTGCGTTTGCTTTTTCTTGAGCTCCTTCTCCAGCTGCGCGACCTTGTTGGACATGGCCAGAAGCTGCTTCTCAAGAGGCTTTCCACCTGCGCTGCCAGGCGGCTTAGTCCCTGACCGAGTAGAAGGAACATTTGTCTTGGGCGCTGGCTTGCCTTTGAATGCCACAGCCTTGGGCATTGCACACGAGTGACAGGCCAGCTTGTCGGGATAGTTGACGAATGGCTTCCCATCTCGTCCCTTGCACCACTTGCAGCACCACTCGGTGCGCTGCTCGTCTCTGCGACCGACCGGTGCCATTGCTGCTCTCGTACTGTGCGGAGTGTGTGGGGGCCTGTGTTGGCCACGAACAATGTTCCGGACGTTCCGGACATGCTCCGGGCAAAATGTTGCCCCGGACAGTTTGTTCCGGACAGTTGTTCCGGACAGTTTGTTCCGGACAGTTGTTCCGGACAATTGTAGAAACTGACGTCCTTGGGGGCCGCGCCGCCCAGGGACGTAGATTTCGGACGTTCAGGCGCCGCGGGGGAGCAAAATCGACGTCCTTGGGCGGGGGAATTCTCCCTGTGGTTGGTTTTTCTGGCGTTGCCGTTTCGGGGGTGGGCGGGTCGGGGGGGGGTAACTGGCGTTATCCCTTTCGCATGTCGATCTTGGGACGTTTGGGGCCCGTTCTCGGGCCCCCGAGCGCGACGCTGTCAGAAACGGATATGGAACGAACGCTGCGCCCCGGAGTGCTGGAATCGCCCGGAACGGCTGCCGGAGGCCCGAAGTACGGCCCAGAAACCGATAAGGTTTTACACCGAGGTTTACGTCTCAAGGCCCTGAAGATCGAGGTTCGAGATTATCTGGCCTTCGGGGGCCTCCCTCCCCATACTGCCTCCTCCTCATCATCCTCATCACCATCGTCATCATCATCATCATCATCATCATCATCATCATCATCATCATCATCATCATCATCATCATCATCATCACCATCATCATCATCATCATCATCATCCTTCTCATCATCTTGTATCATCATTATTCTCCTCTTCCTCCTCAGACTCGCGATAGCGAGCTGGGGCCCGAGGAATGGCCGTGAGCGGGGCTGAATGGCCGCCGCGGCGTGCGGCGCGGACCGCGCTTCTTCCTCTCTCCTCTTTCTTCTCTCTTCTCTCCTCCCTCCCCTCCTCCTCCTCCTCCTCCTCCTCCTCCTCCTCCTCCTCCTCCTCCTCCCCTCGTCCTTCCCCCCGCTGTGGCCGATGGCCTTGAGCAAAAGCAACTCCTCCTCGTCCTGCTCCTCCTCCTCCTCCTCCTCCCTCCCTCTCCCTTCGCCGCCTCCCACCCGCCATCCTCCCTCCCTCTTCGATCCTCCTTGTCCCCCCTCGCCCTCCTCATCCTCTTCCCCCTTCCTCCTCCTCCTCCACCCGCTCCTCGTTCTCCTTCTCCGCTTCCACCCCCGCCCAGGGACGTAGATTTCAAATGATGCGGAGCCGGCGGGTCCCGAATCGTACGTTTCTGGGCCCCGACAGGCTCCCATGGTGGCTCCAGGCCGAGGGCGCTCGGGCTCCGGGGTCGTCTGGGGGCCATGTGGGCCGTCTTGGAGCTCTCTTGGGACCATCTTAGGCCGTCGTGGACGTTGCGAAGATCCATGATGCGATTATGTCAAGATTGTACGCTTTCCTTTGGGAATGGGAAGATTTTTGTTTCTTGGACCCCCAGGGCTTCCCCCCTACGACGGCGGCGGCGGCGGCGACGACGAGGCGAGGCAACAGGACGCACCGCCCGGGGGGTGACTCGGCGAGCGCGACGCCCGCCGCATGGAGAGCGAAGGGGGGAGGGAGGGAGGAAGACCAGGAGGGGGAGGCAGAGGCGGAGGAGGAGGAGGAGGAGGATGAATATGATCCACAGTTCGGGCTCGAGCTGTTATTCTGGGGGCCGCGTTCCTGCCTCGCCGGTCGGCCTGGCATGGCTTCTCGCCCGCATTGCGGGATGCTGGCCAAGTTCTGGTGGTGGGTGGAGGAGCGGTGGCACGTCCTCCAGCGCCGCAAAGCGGGCAACCCGGCACCGTGGTCCGAAGACCGCATCATGCAGACATCCCATCTATGTAACGTGTTCAAGGAGTTTGGCGAATTATGAACACGTTGGGAAGTGAGAAGATAAAGAAGAGGAGGAGGAGGAGGAGGAGGAGGAGGAGGAGGAGGGGAGGGGGAGGAGGAGGACGAGGAGGACGAGGAGGAGGAGAGGAGGAGGAGAGGAGGAGGAGGAGGAGGAGGAGGAGGATGAGGAGGAGGGGGAGGGGGAGGAGAAGGAGGGGGAGGAAGAGGGGGAGGAGGAGGAGGAGCAGGAGGAGGAGGAGGAAAGAAGGGGCAGGATGGCCTCAGGAGGACGACGCCACGACGAAGGTAAGCCAGGACGTGTTGGCGAATTGCGATTCGTTGGCAGATGCGATCGTGACTGCAATCAGCCAGAGGTTGACTAACAAGTCGGAGACGATAGCAGCCGTCGGCCCCCTGAGCTGCCAGTTTCCTGATGACCTCGGTCAACGCGCCCGGCTCCTGAACGCGATCAAGGAGCACGGTTTCGGTGGCGCCTAAATCATCCCGTCTATGGGTGCGAAACGAGAGATCGCCAAGGCCGCGAAAGTTGTCGAGAAGGTCGCCGAGGTGGCGACGTCTGTGGCGGAGGCGGGCAAGCTGGTCCAGATCATCGTCAGCATCGACCCGAGTGCGGAGGCGTTTGCGTTCCTCCGCGGCTTCGACTACATCGGCCCGCCCCTCGGCCAGCAGATCGCGCAGGACGTGGGGGCGCGCTTCCCGGAGTTCTACGACGTCGCGAAGCACGCGGTCGTCCCGGGCGGTTCTGCGCGCGGCCTCAAACACATCTTCCCGGACAAATTTTCTGGCCAGGCGCCGTCCGAAGAGGAGCTTGCGAACCTCGTGAGGACTGGAGCCGGCCGGCCGGCTCGGGTGGCCCACCACTGCTTCCAGCAGGTTTTTCGCTTCGTCGGCCCATGGAGGCCGCTCCCGTGCCCGGTGGCCGCCAAGAATGGATCCGGGGCGGTAAACTGAACCGAATGGAAGCCGGGCGGGGTCCGGGGGCGGATTTTTCGAGCGGGGTGGCCCACGCCCCTCCCTTGACCGATTCTCTCGGGGCCTGTCCAGTTCAGACCCCCTGGCCGTTTCCAATTGGAGGACGCTCATGGCCACCGCCCCGAGCCATCTCTCGGGCGAGTTCGACAAGACGTTCCACCCAGGCAGCGCGACCCATTGCTTGTGCGAGTTCGACAAGTTCGTGCGCTTCCAGAAACGGCCGCGCCGCCGCCCAAGGCCGCCGGGCGCACCGCCGCCACAGGCCGCGCGACGAGCGACGAGCCCGAGGCCCAGGCCGCGGGGTTCGCCGCCGCCCAAGGACGTGGATTCTGGCCCCCCATGGCGCCTGAGCGCTCGAAATCTACGTCCCTGGGCGGAAGGGGGGGCGCTCCTGCTGGCCCCGGGATTCCCGGGGGCATAGATTTCGAAGGCTCTGGCGCTGGGGGGATGCAAATTCGACGTCCCTGGGGCGGCGCCGCCGCCCAAGGTCGCGGGGCGCGCCGCCGCCGCAGGCCGCGCGACGAGCGACGAGCCCGAGGCCGAGGCCGCGGGGTTCGCCGCCGCCCAAGGACGTGGATTCTGGCCGCCCTTTGTAAGGTCCGCTGCAGTCAGAGAGCCCCCCCGGAGGTAGAGCACGCGTGAGCACGCTCAGGGCCCGGGCGAGGCCGCAGGGCACGCAACCATGGGGCCGTTCA
>CAUYUJ010016254.1:273352-288343 GCA_963575745.1 Prorocentrum cordatum
AGTCCTCACAGGCGGTTTCCGAGAGAGGTTGGAGCGCCCTTGACTGGCTATCCGGATCCAGGAGAAAGCGTCTCGGCGCGCCCTGTCTGCTGCGCATGGTCGACATTGCTTGGTGGCTGAACAAGACGCATGCCCGCGCGTCGGCATTTTGCGACGCGAGCTCCACGGACGACGAGGATTTGTCGGAGAGCCCCGAGGAACAAGAGGCCCAGGAGGCGGAGACAGCGGATCTACTGGGGGAAGCAGAGCAGCCGGCAGCGCAAGCAGCGCTGGCTGACGCGCACGCAGCAGCCGCTCGCGTCTACACCGACACGTTGATCCGGGCGAGGGAACGCTTGGCCCTCGCTGGGGGCAGCCAGAAGCTCAGTGCACCTCTGGCGCGGCCGTGGCTGCTGGAACTCCTGGCCTGCGTCGTGACGAGGCGCACGCTGATCCATTCCAAGATCGTGCCCGCGGTGGCGCCCTACACGTCGCATGATGACGTCGACATCAGGGTCCTAGCAAGCCGGATCAAAGCGGCATGGAGGGAGATTTACGGAGGCCGGACGCAGGGGCGGACGGCGTTAGAAGTCGAGAAACTAGTCGAGAAGCCGCCTGAGGCCGCGGAAGCGCCACGGGGAGATTCCAGGCGAATCGCGAGGGACGACGCCTTCGACGACTAGCCGCCTGGCGCTGGGGAGCCGCCTCGGGGAGATTCCGGGGGAATCGTGAAGGAGGAGGCTTTCGATTTAAACAGCCTCGGAATGGGCGGCGGCGGGCAGGTCGCCACGAGGAGTCGCGTGAGAAATATCGCGCCTCGCCCGCTGCTCAGCGCCGCCTGCTCCCTTTGCTTTTCTGCCGTCGCCCCCCGCGCGCCCTCGTCGTCGCCGCCGCCCCCCCATCCATCTGCCGAGGGACTTCGGTTCCGAGACGCGCTGGCCCCGCGTCGTCCGAAACCTACGTTCCTGGGGCCGATCGGCCCCGTGCCCTGGGAAACCCGGAGGTCCAGTGGGCTGTCGGCAGCCCTCGGGAAACGGGGGCGCGTGCAGGGAGCCGTGCAATCGCTGAGGGGGCGGGGTCGTCCCAGTCAGAGCGGCGCGACGGCCTCGGCGATTCACGTCGCCGCCTGTCCTCCGTCGCCACTGCTGTTCAAGCAAGGGCGAAGTGACCCGAGGCACCGCTTCGAAGCCGACGCCTTTGCGCGGCGGCCTGAGTGCTCTCCGGCCCATCCCATGGCGTTTGCTGGTGAGCGCTCCCGCAGGGGTCAACCCCTCCCCGAAGGGGAAGAGGGAGGGGTGGAAGAGGAAATTCCTTAAACCACCGACGCCCAGAGGGCTGGTGGGATTAGAGTTCTGGTTGTAAACGTGTGAGGGTGCGCCGACATGGGCCTGGTAACCATGCGGGCCCTGCCCCTGGGGCCTTAAAAGGAGCCCCCACTGGGGGCACGAAGCGTTTGAGGGAGGGGTGCGCCGAGGCAGACATGTGGAAGGCAGAGCAAGGAGGAGGAGGAGGAGGAGGGAAAAAGAGGAGGAGGCGGAGGAGGAAGGTGAGGAGAAGGTGGCGGTGGTGGTAGTGGCGGTGGTGGTGGTGGAGGTGGTGGCGCGCAGCGCTGCGGATTCAAAACGAGGACCCAACCCACAGGAGGGTTAGGGACAGCATCGCGATTTGGTGTCACCACCCGGTTTGGGGACTCGTGCGGTTTTCCGAGAATGTCCCGGACACTGGTGGGTCCAGGAGTCACAAAAACCCGGTGGTGACCCCGCGTCCCCAAACCCAACGGTGACCTTTTTGGGGATTCCAGGTCGCCACGTGGTATCTCACCACCCGGTTTGGGGGTTCCCAAAACATCGCAGTGGAGTCTCGCAGCACGCGGCGTCCAGGAGCCCCCGGCTGGCCCCCAGGGCCGTCCAGAGACGAGCCAGGGCGGAACGCAAAGCCAGGGCCTCCAGAAGTGGTCCAGGGCTCCCGGGGCCCCGTACCCAGCGGTCGTTGAAAGTGGGTACTCTTGGATTCCCAGATTCCAATCTCCTCCTCCTCCTCCTCCTCCTCCGCCTCCGCCTCCGCCTCTTCCAACTTCAATGGTCGAGTGGTTCCACCTTTCTCCGTCGTCCTTAGGGGGCGGACGGAAGCCAATCCACTTTCAGCGCCTTCCTACTTCATGTTTCTACCTGCCTCTTCCGACCGATGGGGTATTGAACGCGTGAAGACCTTGGAGGCCGGGGCCTCCATCCTGCGTTTCTTCACCCTCCCCGCCCTGGCCATCCACGTCATCCTCGTCGCCCTGTCCGTCTTCGGCCTCCCCTCGTTCGCTGCATCGTCCTCGCGCTCCTCGTCGCCGTCCTCGCGGGCCAGGCCGATTGGACGGCAGCGTTGGTTTTGTCTTCGTCGTGCTCCTCGTCGTCGTCCTGGCTCCTCGTTTTGTCTTGTTCGTGTTCCTCGTTTTGTGTTCGTCGTCTCCTTCGTGCCCCTCGTTATCGTGCTCTTCGCGGACGCGGCCGATTGGATGGCATCGTTTCTAGTCGGCATCCGGGTGAGCAAAACGGTGCGGCTACGTCTGTGCTGCGACCATGGGTTCGAGGTGCAAGGCTCTGGTGGCATCACATGCGGACCTCGAGTGGCCTGCAGCCGCAGGGTGGAGGGAGAGGGGATGAATCAGGAGGAGAAAAAACACACACAGACACAATTAATCGTCCACTCCCAGGAAAATATAGGAAAATATGGGAAGTGAGGGGGAAGACAAAAACCCAGAAAATATGGAAAAATATTGGGGATATTTTTATTTGTGTGCATTTATTTGTGTGTCCCAGGGCCCCTTCAATGAAGGGGAGCGCAATGGAAGGGGAGGGGAGACCCGGGTCACCACCAGGGTCGCGCAGACGGTCGCGTCTCGCGCGCCGCGGCGTCGGTTGGAGAGGGGAGCCCCTCTCCAGGGCGGCAGCGCCAGGGCGCCCCCCTCGCAGGGGCGCGGGCGGCGGCGCGACGACGGGGAGGCGAGGCGTGGGCGCCGCGGCGTCGCGCGGCTGCCGCGGCCGCGCCAACGAGGCTTCCCACGCGACGGTGGCCCCCCTGCCAAGCGGCGCCCCGCCTGCCTCCAGTGCCCGAGGGTCGTCCTGTGGAGCCTGTTTTTCTTTATATCCAGGCAAGCTCACTTGCATGGCGTTCGCCCCCCACCCCCCCCCCTCGCCCCTCTTCAATCGAACACGAGCGTGCAAGCGCCTTTCGACTTGCGTGATTTCCGCACGTCGAATTGTTTTCGGCTTGCTTCAGACTCAGCCCCCCCCCCCGTCCATGCAAGTAAACTTGCCCGAATCCAAAGAAAAACAGGCTCCTAGCTTCCCGCCCCGTCCCCGCCAGTCCCGCGGCGGGCCCCGGGGGGATGTTGACGGAGCGCCGCCCGTCGCAGGTGGGTCGCGGCGTTCAAGTTCGTGGACCAGGACGGCGCGCTGGTAGGAGGCGGAGGAGGAGGAGGAGGAGGAGGAGGACGAGGAGGAGGAGGACGAGGAGGAGGAGGAGGAGGAGGAGGACGGCGAGGGAGAGAAGGGGAGAGAGGGAGGGGGACGAAGCTCGGTGCGCCCGCGCCACATCTGACATCATATCCCTCCCTCCCGTCTTTCCCTTTGCGCTGCTATTTGCTCTAGCCGCGGACGCGTGTCATACCCGACCTGGACTTCCACAAGAGAGCCCATCGTGCTACGCGCAGTCGGAAAAGGGAAACGTGTGGGACCTGTGCGACGTGGTGGAATTCTGTGGCTTGTAGGGAATGGGAGACCTGCGACACCTGTGAGACCTGGGGAACTTGCGGGACTTGTGGGACCTCTGGACGCTGTGAGACCTGTGAGATTTGCGACACTTGTGGAACCTGGGGCACCGGCGGGACTTTCAGGATTTGTGAGAATTGTGAGACTTTTGTGGGACCTGTGAGACATGCGACACCTGCAAACCTGTGGGGCATGCGGGACCTGTCGGACCTTTGGGACCTGTAGGGCATGCGACATTTGCGACACCTGTGGGACCTGTGAAACTTGTGAGGCTTGCGGCACCAGTGGCCCACGCTGGGGCGTGAGCGCCATTCTGAACGCCCACGCTGCAGCGAGAACACATTTTGAACAAATGTGAACATTCGGGTTGTATACATTCTCGCAGCGAGAGCCATTTTTTTGGTGAAAAATGACATAGCTAGGTCTCGCGAATCCTGAATGTAACAAACAACGCGGATGGGGGGAAATACTCTCAGGACATATCCGGGGGACAGAGGAGAGTAGTATTCACATAGTTTAGGTTTGGAGGGGTGGAGGTATTGAGCTACTGCGTTCAGACACTACCTCTCCACCTGACGCGCAGCTGGTAGAGGGGCCCATCATATGATGTTCGGCCCAGGCGGTGGTGGCGCCATCCACCAGCCTGACCTCGCTCGCTCATTTGGAGCCCGATTCGCCACCACTACGGGGCTCAGGGCGGGGTCCAGCTGGGACTTTTCCCGCCTGCGGACAAAGACTACAGTCTAGAGCACTTGTGACAGGTCCTCCGGAACAGAAATCAGGCAGGGCTGGGGGCTGGGGAGGAGGAGTGAGGAGAAGGATGACGGAGGAGGAGGAGTAGGAGGAGAGAGATGGGGAGGGGGAGAAAGCAGATGAGGAGGGGGAGGAAGAGGAGGATGAAGAGGGGGATGAGGAGGGGGAGGAATAGGAGTAAGAGGTTAGGGAGGGGAGGAGGGGGGGAGGGAGGAAGAAGGGGGATCGAGGGAGGGGGAGGAGTAAGGGGTGAGGGAGTGGGAGGAAGAGGAGTCAGGAGTGGGAGGACGGGGGGAGGAGGAAGAGGAGGAGGAGGAGGAGGAGGAGGGACCAGTGCAAACCCAACACCCATCAACGATGTTGCAATGACCCCCCCAAGTTTCCTCTTCACAGGCTCCCAGCAGACATGACGTATTTGCATTGCGGGAAGTGTTCCATTTAATGGCAATCGTTTGAGAATCCACCATTGCGCCCAAGAGCCATTATTGGGACTTCAGCGCAGCGAATCACTGCGACGGTTGCGTCCTGGGCGACGGTTGCGTCAGGGCAACCCTAATTCGTTCCAGTCTTGTGACTTCACCGCAAATCAACATCATTGTTGCGTTCTGACTGTCCAACTCTTGCCAGAAAACCGTCCCTGGGACTTCAACCCTACGAAGCCTTGAAACGTCTGCAGATCTTAGCACAGATGCGCACGGCGCTCAGGCGAGATCCACATGCTGAAAGGATACGTGCTCCGTCAATTGTTGCAAACGTGCAAGACGAATGAGCGCGGCGCTAAGGCGAGAGCCATACTTTGAAAAAGGACCCGCATTCCGAGAGCCGCGTTTTCAAACGGAAAGTTCCTCCATCTTTGAAGTTGTTGCCAATGTGTAAGACGAGTCTGTGCGTCACCAGGGCGAGAGCCGCGTTTTCAAACGGAAATGTCCTCCATCTTTGAAGTTGTTGCCAATGTGTACGGCGAGCCTGTGCGTCACCAGGGCGAGAGCCGCATGTTGGAAG
Organism: Prorocentrum cordatum; assembly: GCA_963575745.1. NCBI lineage: Eukaryota > Dinophyceae > Prorocentrales > Prorocentraceae > Prorocentrum > Prorocentrum cordatum. Next base: position 278,845 of record CAUYUJ010016254.1, read on the forward strand.
GGGCCCGCCCTCAATCCTTGGCACTGGTGCAACATCGTAAGACGGGTGTGCGTGGTGCGAAGGCGAACGCAACGTGTCGAAAAGGACCCCGCCTCCATCTTTGAAACCGCTGCAGATTTCCATGTCACGATCATGACTGGCGGGGAAGTCTCGGGCGGCCCGCCCAGCCCGCCCTGCCGACACGTCTGGGTTGGCGGCAGGGATAAACTACTCATCAGGAAAAGTGATGGAGGGGGGCAGGAGGAGGAGGAGGACGAAGAGGATGAAGAGGGCGAGTAGGGAGGGAGAGGGGAGGAGGAGGAGGAGGAGGAGGAGGACGAGGAGCAGGAGGAGGATGACGAGGACGAGGACGAGGACGAGGACGAGGAGGAATGACGGGATGGAGGGATAGGAGGAGAAGGAGGACGAGGACGAGGAGGATGACGAGGGGAAAGAGGGCGAGGCGGGAGGGAGAGGGGACGAGGGGTAGGTTGGGGGGGGAGAAGGGGAGCACCAGCAGGGGTATGCGGAGGAAGAGGGATGGAGGGAGGCAGGGGGAGGCGGAGGAGGAGGAGGAGGAGGAGGAGAGGAGGAGGAGAGGAGGACGACGAGGAGGAGAGGAGGACGAGGGGAGGAAGAGAGAGGAGCAGGAGGAGGAGGGGGAAGGTGGAGGAGGAGGAGGGAGGAGGAGGAGGAAAAGGAGGAGGAGGAGGAGACGGGAGGACGACGACGGGAAGAGGCAGGGTGAAGAGGAGGAGGAGGATGAGGAGGAGGAGTAAGAGGAGGAGACGCGACTGGGAGGAGGAGAGCGGGGTGAAGAGGAAGAGGATGAGGAGGAGGAGGGGGAGAGAGAGGAGGAGGAGGAGGAGGAGGAGGAGGAGGAGGAGGAGGGGGAGGAGGAGGAGGAGGAGGAGGGGGGAAGGACGAGGAGGAGGAGGAGGAGGACCAGGAGGACGAGGAGGAGGAGGAGGACGAGGAGGACGAGGAGGACGAGGAGGAGGAGGAGGAGGAGGATGGGCAGAGTGGCACCAAACGTTCTCTTTGGGGACTAGTGGGCACTAGTGGGCAACGCTATTCGGGGATAGGGATGGGCTCAGGGCGGGTGGCGTTCCCAAGGGTCGAGACTCGAGGTCTTTGGACGTGCTCCAGCCTCGGGGTGCTCTCCCGCAGGTGTGCCTCGCTGAGAGCGTACCAGGGGTGCCCGGATCGTGCGGAACGGCCGCTGGAGACCCGAGTCATGACCCGAAAGTCAGGCGACGAGGATTATTGGGGGGGAAGTCTCAGGTGGGGACGCATCGACCCCCAATCACCCATTGATCGTCGATAGCGGCCCGGTAGCCCACCCCAGCCCGCCCAGGAACGTGCGGTTTCGCTATCGGGGGCCCATCGCCGATCTGTCCGGGATGCATTGCCGATTTCAGTTCGATATCTCCCCCGCTGACCTAGTCCCCCGCCGTATGCATTGGGGCGCGTGGATTAGCGGCGGGCCTTGCTTCGGCGCAAAATCGGCGCGCTCCGTTGCCAAATCAGGCGGCATTGGTCTCATGTCTCGACCCACGCGCCAGCCAGATCCACGGTTCCCAAATCCGTGTTAGCGCGTGTCCGATCGGAGCCCTTCATGTGCCTCGGAGGACACCAACGGCTTCATCTCGAGGGAGGAGTTTACGGGTACTGTAGGTTCGTGTCGTGTCGACCGGCGGCGACCCCGCCGCCGACGTTCAACGTTGAACGCCGACGGCGGCCCAGAATCGGTCGATGTTGAACGATTGGACGTTGCGGAGACGGCCGATCGTTCAAGGTTGAACGATCCAGCGCGGTGTCAGGAACCAACGCCAGGGTCGACACAGCACGAACCTGCAGTACTGGTGGCCACGGCGCTCTCTTCGACGCCATCGACACCAGGCGCAAGGGTGTGATACGGTCGCCTTGCGGCAATTCATTGGGGGCCAAGTGGTGCGTTTCTCTTACCCTTCCATCCTTTCGGGGGCGGCAAGGGATGGGTGATTCCGCGAGAGGATGCAGTTTTCGTTGGTTCTTGGAGGTTTTCTCGCCTCGGGATGCTTGCCAGCAGCTGCGCCTCGTCGAGGGCTTTCCGGGGGTGCTCAGACCGGCCCAAACGGCGCACGGAGGTACGAGCTATGAGCCGAAACCACCAGGCGTCGAGGTGGGGGATGGCCAGAGGGGGGAGACCAGGGCTGGGGCCATAAGATCGGCCCGACCATCGTGACCCCATCTTGGTATTCAAGAGGCTTGCGCCGTTCCGCTGGCCCCACGAAGAGGCGTGGAGCCCACGGTGGAGGCGTCGTGGGTTTCTGGGGCACCATTTGGGGGTTTGGTTGGGCCGTTTGGAGGCAGTTTTGAAGCGTATTGAGGGCCGCCTTGGGGCCTCTTTTGGGCCTCTGGGGCGCCTCTTGGGGCTCATTGGGGACATCCTTGGTGCCGTTTGAGTCTTTTGGAGGCGGAAAGATGATGTTATGTTCGTGTTCTCCCTCTTCGCCCCTCTTGGGGCCCTCTTGGGGCTTTATTTGGCCGTCTTCGGTGCCTTTTTTGGGCCTTCTTGGATCCCTCTTGGGCCGTCCTGGGGCCTTCGTAGGGGCCTCTTGGGCAGTTTTGGAGCGGTCTACGGGGCCTCTTGGGCCGTCTTTGTAGCGTCGGCTATTCGAGAAGACGATAACCCCAGAACAATGTCAAAGCCTGAGGAAAACCATTGGTGTTTGCCTCTCGGGGCCGTCTTGGGAAGGCTCTTGGGGCGTCTCGAAGCCGTCCGTCTATAGGCGTCTTGGAGCTATCGTAGGCGTCTTGGGCCAATCGTTCCGCGATTCGGGACCGTCTTGGAAAGTCTTCGTTGGAAACTCAAGAGTCTCCCGGGGTGCGCCGAGGAGCCTGGATACCCCCCCAAACCTTCTCCCCCCCCCTTCCCCCCCCCCTTGAACGAGATGTTGGACCCTGCGGGAGGGGGACAGCCAATCATGTCACACGCCTTCTCACCCCCGGCAAGCGGAGGTCAGCGGGTTTCAATCCGTCCTTTGGACCCCCCCTCGGCCGCGCCAGTGTCTCGCAGCATGATGATTACTCGAATCCCCCTCTTGGACGCCCCGCAACTTCGCTCCTGGCGGTCCTAGCGGCAAGTGCAGTCCGATACCGCGTCAATCAGCGTTGGCAGCCCCCGGGGTGGACTTGGTGGTCGAAGAAGAAAAAAAGGCATACGGCATAAACATATTTTTGTTGGCGCACCGCGCAGATTTTTTTGGATCCGTGCTGGGCCCCCCCCGGCGGCGCCTCGGGCGCCGCCCCTGGCGCGCTCCACGCGGCAGGGAGGGGGGGGGTCCAGCGCAGATCCAAGAGATCCGCGCGGAGCGCCAAAAGTTTATGTTTCTGACGTTTTTTCTTCTTCAGGTGGATCCTTTCTGGGTTGACCCTTGGGCCACCTCATCGTGGACGCAACGTGTCCCATCCGCGAGGGAGACCGGGGGGGCCGGAGAGAAAAGAGAAGGAGACGAGGAGAGGGATGGGCGGAGGAGTCTAAGAAGCAACAACTGCATACACAGCTTTTCGCAGGTCGGCGCAGATTTCTTTGATCTGAGCTGCCCTCCCTGGCGGCGCATCTGGCGCCGACCTTGGCGCGCTTCGCGCGCCAGGGATGAGAGGGGGTTCACCGAAGATCCAAGATATCCGCTCGGACCTCTGGAAGCTTCTGCTTCTGCAATGTGTTGTTCCTCTGAGGTGGGTGGAGCGGAAGTGTTGGACTTCTGGGGAGGGCCAGACACGGGGCGACATTGGATGAGGATCCCATGTCGGGCCCCGCATACCCTTTTGCATGCACGTCGTCAGCAGTCAGTTTGGCCCAGCAGAACCACGCAAGGGGCGAACCGTCACCCCGACACTGGCAACAAACATGTATCGACGTGCTTTGATATTCTGGCTTGATTGTCGTAACTTGGTCCGAATCTTGCGATCCTCTGGGGCCGCCTGCGCGGAGGAGTCAGGCGGCTGCCAGGCACCCGCCGAGGCGGAGTCCTCCAGAATGCCACGTCGAGCCCGTCCACCGCCAACCCTGTTCCGAGGCGCGGATTTGTCCATAAAACACCACCGCCTGGGGGGTCGATCTTCATGGACCTCGGCAGGCGGCAGACATGGTCATATGTGGGCCTGAGGGGGGGGGGGGGGGCAAACACATCCATACACGCCACCTGTCGTCGTCCCCGAAGATGTTGTGGATAAGTCCCCGCCTCGCATCCGTCTTCAGTGAAGCACAGACATGTCTCAGGGCGTTTGGCTTCGCGGCGCGTCCCGTCGTTTCGCGCAGGATCGGCGCCGTCCGTTGCCAGATTCGGCGGCATTGGCCTCAGGTCTCGGGGGCGCCAGGTCCACGGATCCCCAATCCGTGTGAGCGTGCGCTCCAGAAGGCGAGGCAGCAGCGCCACCACCACCGCCAGGGGGGGCAGCTCCTGCGATGGGGGTCCACGACGCCCCTCCCAGCTGGACACGGGAGACTCCTCGGGCGAGGGGGAGGGGGGGGGGGAGACGCATCACGGGGAGGACCCTCCCTGGCGCCTCGTGGCGGCGTCGCCTTGTCGTGCCCCTACTTTGTGCCGCAATTTACCTTTTTTGCACTCGGTCCCACTGCCGCTCCCTCTCTGATCGCATCCGAGTACCGCTGGGTCAGTGAACGCAGGTGCTTTTGCGGACTCCCAGATCCCACTGTGCTCTAGGAGCCTTCTTGCTTCCATGATCGGGCGCGTTTCCCTCTTCCTTCGTCGTCAGGTGGCGGCCGGAAGCCCACTCTATTTTCAACGCATTCCTGCTTTATGCTCCTCACCACTTTTTACGACCAATGGGTATACAGTCAACCCGCATAGTGAGGATGGGCAGCCTTCCCAAGGGTACCCTTGCATCCTTGCCCCCTCGGTCCATCCTTCGCCACGTTCGTTGGCCGCATGGATAAGGACAAGAAGCTCAAGCTTTCGAGGCCAGGCGTGCATTCCTGCAGTGCCTTCCTGTCGTCAATATTTCGCAGGCGCGCTATAGTTCGGGAGCGAATCAGGACGCCGGGGCGTTTTGCAGAACGAGCTGGATTGCTCAACTTCGTTTGCTTGCCGTATGGGGTCGTTGATGATACGTTTGCATATTTGTTCGTGTTGCGAGATGTTGTTGGATACGCCGTTCGAGCATCTTTGTTGAAGCGTGCCGTCTTTGGCTCGAGCCAGTTAGGAGCGATTGGAGAATATCCGTTGGCCCCACACAAACGACTGAATCCGCAAGGTCAGCACCAAGGAGTAAGGGTGAACGGTGGGGAACATCTTGCTCGTTACCCCGTGGATCCTCGTGACCCTCGTGTGTCGAGCGGTCTCGAACCTCGATTCTGCGACCGGAGGCCAGTGGCTAGTGGCCTGCTTGAGATATCCTCGACGAATCACTCGTTTCGCTTGAGACATCCTCGTCGAACCTCTCGGTTCGCTTGAGACATCCTCGAGCAATTGCTGTTTTCGCTTGAGACATCCTTAAGGAACGTATCGTTTCGCTTGAGACATCCTTCAGTATATGCTTGTTTCGCTTGAGACATCCTCGAGTATATGCTTGTTTCGCTTGAGACATCCTGGGAGTAGCTCATCCGCCTCGGTGTCCCTGGATAACCAACCGCGGCGATAATAAAGTTCAGGCGGGCGGAGGAATGGAGAAAGCGATATACAAAAACAAAAGTTTTTTTTAAAAAAAAAGAGGAGGAGGAGAAAGAGAAGGACAAATCTCAAGTTCAAATGTATTAGACTTTATTTACAAGCGCTTTATGAAAATTAAAATGTTTAAGTGCTCGTGTAGGGTAGCTCATGTGCTTCATTTTCCATGGATAATCAACCCCAGGGATTAAAAAGTTCAGAGGGGGGGGGCATGGAGAGAGAGAGAGAGAGACATCATAAAGAAAAAGAAAGGAAGGACCTAAAGAGAGAAAATAGATTTAAAAAGAAAAGTAGAATAATAAATGAAAATGATAAAGAGAAGAGGAAGGGAGGATAAAACAAAAAAACTGAAGATTCAAACGTATCCAATTTTATTTACAAACGCTTTATGAACATTAAAATTTCTAAGTGCTCGTGTAGGGTAGCTCATGTGCCTCACTTTCCGTGGATAAACAAGTGCAGAGGCGCATGGGGAGAGATAGAGAAAGAGATAGAGAGTCAGACAGAAACAAACGCTAAGAGAAACATATAGAAATAAAAAAGAAAAAAAAATGTTTAACATGAAAAAATGAAAATCAAAGGAAGACGAACAAATGTAGAGGAGAAGTAGAAGAGGAGAGGAGAACGATTGCTTAGTTATTTTGCTGGAGACATCCTCAAATTATTGCTTGAGACATCTTCAAAATATTGCGTGTTTCGTTTGAGAATCTTCAAACTTTTGCATATTTCGCTTGCGACATCCTCAAACTATTGCTTAGTTCGCTTGAGACATCATCGAACTAATTGTGTTTCGCGTGAAACATCCTCAAACTATTGCTTATTTCGCTGGAGGCATCCTCAAACTATTGCTTGAGACATCATAAAACTATCGTTATTTCGCTTGAATTATCCGCATTTTATTGCTTATTTCATGTGAGACATCTTCAAACTATTATCTATTTCGCTTGATACATTTCAAACTATTGCTTATTTCTCTTGACACAACATCGAAGAAATGCTTGGGGTCATCTTGGGATCCTTCTCGGCAATCCTCGAAGGGTTTTCTTGAATTCGCTGGGGGTTGAAGCTCAAGGCTCGAGATCTTCCTCTTCCTTGTTCTTCTCTTTCTCCTCCTCCTCCTCGCCGAGCGACCCCCTCTCCTCCTCCTCGTCCTCCTCCTCTTCCTCTTCTACTCCTCCGTCCCTCCTCCTCCTCCTCCATCTCCTCCTCCTCCTCCTCCTCCTCCTCTCCTCCCCCCCCTCCTCCTCGTCCTCCGCCTCGCCCAGCCTCACTGCGAGCATCCGGTTCGCTTGTATGCCTTGCAGTGGGACGGTCTCGGCGTTCTTCTCGCGGAAGCGCTTGTACGCCTCGGAGATGCAGTAGATGCACTCGTATGGCGCCCAATTGCTCGGGTACTTGTAGTTCTTCTCGGGCTCGGCCTTGACCTTCTGCATCCAGTCTTGCTCGATCGCCCAGTGGATCTCGGACTTCACTTCGCGAATGGTTGCCTTGAGCTGCGAGTGCTCGTGCGTGTCGGGTTCCTGGAGGAAGCTCGCCACGTCTGGAGCCATCGGCGCGTAGACGATCTGCTTGAGCCACGCTCGGAGCGTGGCGGCCTCGGTCCATTGGCTCGAGAGACAGTCGGCGAACACGAGAGCATGGCCGTGCTCGGCTTGGATAAAGTCGATCGCCCAGCTCGCGATGAGCTCGTCGGTCCAAGCTCGAGGCCGGCCCCAGATGTCAATCTGCTCGAAGATCTTGGCGCGCTGCTCGGGGTCGAACTCGGGGAGGGCTTGGCGCCAACACTTGAGAATCTGGCCGATGTTCTCGCCTGCTCGGAGGACCTCGGCCTCGCCGTCGCTTCGCTCGTAACTGACGTCACGGAGCCACTTGCCGCTCTCGAGGTCCATATCGGAGATATTGCAGTGCCTCGCACAGGGCACTAGCAGGATCGAGCGCTTCTTGTTCGACGTGGGGTCCTTGGTTGGGTCGAACCAATTCGCGACGCTCGATATGTTGATCATCGTGAGGCGATACTTGTCGCCTGCGCTGGAGTACGCTTGCTCTACTTGCTCCTTCTGGTCGCCGCGCTCCTGGTAGAACTTGGTTTTCTCCATCTCCCAAGCTGCCTTGTCTGCCTCGGTCTGCGTCTCGCGGAACTTGCGGGGATGAAGCGGCCGCTCGTGGCCCACGTCAACTTGGCCTTGGACTCGGAAAGGCCCTTGTTGCGCTGATCGGAGAGGCGTTGGCCTTTCCGTCCGACTGCGCGGAGCCTCGGGATAACGGTCTCCTCGATCCACTTGAAGTCCTTGCGGCAGGGTTTGTTGATATTGAAGGTCTGGAGCCGCTTGGTGACTCGGGCGAGGATCTGGGAGTTGAAGAAGGCGTGGCTCACGTCCTCGAGGTGCTCTTGCTTGTCTTTCTCCCACTCGAGCTCGTACTTGAGTCTCGTTAGGATCGTCTTGTGGCGGACCTCGTGGCCGCGCATGCGTTCTCGTTTGAACCAGGCCTCGAGTCGGCCCATGACTCCCTCGAGGGGGCGCTTGGGGCATGCTCGGCCAGGAGTGTAGCTCTGGATCCTCGCGCCTTGGCTCTTGCCTGCCTTGGCCCCGTTTGGCCGAACTCGGCCGCAGGCTCGGAGGCCGTTCTTGCCGAGCCTCTCCGAGGCGACCAGCTTCTCGAAAGCCGCTCTCTTCTCGGTCCAGCTTTTGACCGTGAGGTAGGGCCAGTGCGATTTCTCGATGAGCTGCGCCTTGACGTTGCTCGGCAGCTGGCTGATGTCCGCGACCTCGTGCTTCTCGGCCTGCTTGCGCCAGTCGAGGACGACTTGGAGCTTGCACTGCGCTGCTGGGTCTCGGCGCAGGGCGGGAGCTGCTCGGGGCTTGTGCGTCCCCGTGTACTTGCGATTCGTGCCCTCGGGCCTGCCGCCCTTGGTCGGTCCTCGGGCGACGCCTCGGCCGAAGTCGGCGGGGTCGAGCACCTTGCCCTCGGCGCTCGCCTTCGCTCGGCGCTCAGCTGCGGCTGCGAGGCGCTCCTTCTCGGCCTGCTCCGCTTCGAGCCTCTTGTGCTCGAGATCCTTGGAGAAATTGCTCTTGGCCTCCTCGGACGAGCGAGGCGAGGCTCGAAGCTTCTCGCGCGAGGTCGAAGTGTCCGCCGGGCTCGGACTTGAAAGGCCCCACAAGCTCGACAAGCTTGACTGCCGCTTGACAGGCGTGCTCATCGCACGTGAGGCGCGACAGGCTCGAAAGGCTTGCTGGAGCGGCGGCCTGCTCGAGAGGGCCGAAAGCCTTGCTCGAAAGGCTTGAGCCAAAGAGGCCAATCACGAATGTTGTTCTCGAGTCGATGCTTGTCGAGCCGATGCTTGGACATCGCTGCTCGATCTGCTTGAAATAAGCATATGGTGCTGTTGCTTGAGATTTCCTCGAATCAACATTTGGCCTCGCCTGAGACGCCCCTGCAGAATTGTTCGCTTCGCCTCAGACATCCTTGAAAACATTGCTTGATTCGCTTGAGACATCTTCGAAGAAACGCTGGGTTCGCTTGAGACATTCTCGAAGGTCTCATTGTCTGGTTCTGCTCTCTGAGCAGCCATCTGCTTGAGCAGCTCTGCTCCAGCAGCTCAGCTTGAGCAGAGAGAGATAGCGCGAGAGAGAGAGAGAGAGAGAGAGAGATCTCAAGGATAATCATGTTGCTTGAGATTTCCTCGAATCAACATTTGGCCTCCCTCGAGACGCTCTTGCAGAATTGTTCGCTTCGCCTCAGACATCCTTGAAAACATGCTTGATTCGCTTGAGACATCTTCGAAGAAACACTGGGTTCGCTTGAGACATTCTCGAAGGTCTCATTGTCTGGTTCTGCTCTCTGAG
>CAUYUJ010016255.1:0-12500 GCA_963575745.1 Prorocentrum cordatum
GTAAGTGGGGGGTGTGGAGCGCACCCCCCAGTTACCCGATGCTCCCAAGGGGGGGCGCCAAATAACTTATGCCCGTCGTCGTCGTCGTCGTTGTCGCCGGTCGTCGGTGGCGGGCCGGAAATATTTGAGGCTTCGGATCCGTTTCGGGGCCCCCCTGGGCCCCGAGGGCTCCAAACCCCTGTGGAAAAGCAGCAGCAAAACTTACCACTCCAGGTCGAGGCGTCGTCGTCGTCGTCGTCGTCGCCGTCGTCTGCGGGTCGAGAGCTCCAGGATGGGGCCGAAAGCTCCGGGTTGGGGTCGGGAGCTCCTGGACGGGGTCGAGAGTTCTGGGGTCGAAACAGGGGCCAGGAAATTTGGTCCAAGTATCGCTGCCTGGTCCTGCAGGGGCTGGGTAAGGGTGCGTTTACACCTCCTCGTCGTCGTCGTCGCCGAGGAGGAGGAGGAGGAGGAGGGCCCCAGGAGTTCTGTACCACCGGCCGCTGGGTTTGTACATAATTCCTGGGGCCTTCTTGGAGCCCTCTTGGCGCCCTCTTGGCGCCCTCTTGGGGCCCTCTTGGGGCCCTCTTGGGGCCCTCTTGGGGCCCTCTTGGGGACCTCTTGGGGACCTACAGGGCCAACCAGCGGTCCGAGAGGGCTCCGAGAGGGCCCTCAGAGGGTCCCAAGAGGGTTCAGGAGTTCTGTACCAGCGGCCGCTGGATTGGTACATAATTCCTGGGGCCTTCTTGGGGCCCTCTTGGCGCCCTCTTGGGGCCCTCTTCGGGCCCTTTTGGGGCCCTCTTGGGGCCCTCTTAGAGCCCTCTTGGAGCCCTCTCATGGGCCAACCAGGGGCCCAGGAGGGCTCCAAGAGGGCCCTCAGAGGGCCCCAAGAGGGCCCCAGGAGTTATGTACCAGCGGCCGCTGGGTTGTTGCACAACTCCTGGGGCCCTCTTGGGGCCCTCTCGGAGCCCTCTTGGGGCTCTCTTGGGGCCCTCTTAGGGCCCTCTCGGGTCCATCTTATGGACGGCGACGACAACGACAACGACGACGACGATGACGACGACGACGACGACAACGACGACGACGACGACGACGACCACGACGATGGTGGTGACGACGACGACCACGACGACGACGATGACAACGACGACCACGATGACGACGCGCCCGAAATCAGCCGACAAAGCGACCTAGTAGTTAAACCGACAAGGTGTCCTTCTTTTGGCGCAGCGGCTCCGAGACAGCCTGCAGGGCAGCCTCTTTTTGGCCGCATCGGCTCCGAGAAGCCTGCAGCTCGGCCCCCGGTGACATTTTTTCGGCCCGCCATTTCAAGGCCCCACGGCCGGCTCTTGGGTCGAGGAAGAAGAGGAGCAAAACCAGGAGAATCAGGAGCAGGAGGACGAGGAGGTTGAGCAGGGGGACAAGGACGAAATGAGAGGCCTTAAGCGGCTCCGAAAACCCTGCAGTTCAGCGCGGTTTGGTCTCGGAGCCGCTTCTGGCCTATCATTCCGTCCTTGACCCCTTGCTCAAACTCCTCGTCCTCCTGCTGCTCCTGCTCCTCTGGTTCCTGTTGATCACCTCCTCGTCCTCCTGCCCCTCCTCCTCCTCGACCCAAAAGCTGGCCGTGGGGCTTTGAGATGGCGGCCCACAAAACATCACCGGGCCTCGGGGTGATATGTTTTTCCTGGGGGGGCAAGGGCGTCCGCAGACGAGCCCGCGCTGAGCTGCAGGCTTCTCGGAGCCGCTTCGGGCCTCTGATTCCGTCCTTTCCTCTTGCTCTTCCTCTTGGACTGTTTCCTCGCCCTTTGGGGCCCTTTTGGGGCCATCGTGAAGTCAGCTTGGGCCGTCTTGGGACCATCTTGTGGACATCTTGGGCCGTCGGACAGCCGAAAAAGAAAACGCGCCCAAATTATTCAACAATTGAAGGGAATAAATACAACCATTTGGGCATTTCGGGCTCTCCTGGAGGTCCTCTTGAAGACTTCCTAGACTGTCTAGGAGGCCCCTTGCATCCCCTTGGGGCCCTTGGTGCCCTCTGTGGCTGTCTTGGGACATCCTGGGGCTATGTCGAATCGTATCGTTGCCATCTTGGACGTTTTGGAGCCGTCTTGAAGGCCATCGTGGGCGCCTTGGAATTCTCGTGGGCCGTCTTGGAGGCGCCTTGGGGGCCTCTTGGACCGTCTGGAGGCCGTCATGGGGCCGTCTTGGAGGCCTCTTGGGCGCTCTTGGGGCCATCTTGGGGGTCTCTTCGGCGGCACTGGGCCGTCGGCAGGCCGAAAACGTTAAAATCCATCAAGAGCCCACGGGAAATCAGCTGTCTTGGCCTCTTCGGGCCTTCCTGCAGATCCCCTTGGAGGCTTCTTGGACTGCATTAAAAGCCTCTTGGGGGCCTTTGGGGCCGTCCTGGGCCATCTTGGGGCCATCTTGGACGCCTCGGGTGCATCTTGGGCCGTCTTGGAGACATATTGGAGCCGTCTTGGGCTCTCTTGGAGCGATCCTAGCCGCCTTGGTGGCATCTTGGTGACCATATTGGGCCGTTTGGGCCGTCTTGGTGGCGATGTGGGCCACACCTTCTGGTCCTTCCGAGGGGCAGGCGGTCTGGGCCGAAGGCCACTGGGAAGGGTTTGAAAATCAGAATCTCAGCAAATTGTCTGGCACGCCGTCCAACCCTGTGGCAAGCACAGGGGGCGGCGGATCCAAGACGCCTACGGCGAATCACCGCCGCCCCCAGCCTTTTTGAGAAGCGCCTATGTGGCCAAACGTTGGGCCCCAGCTTGGCCAAGCTCTCTGATTATGTATTCCCCCAGCCGCTCCGGAAACTCTTCGGGGAACACTTGGGGGAGGCTGAGGGGGAGGATCAGGAGAGGGAGGAGGAAGAGGAGGAGGAGGAGGAGGAGGAGGAGGAGGAGGCCTCTTGGGAGCCTCTTTGGGCACTCTTGTGGGGCCTCCTGGAGGCTTCCCGGGGGCCTCTTGGAAGCCTCTTGGGGGCCTCCTTAGGCCTCTTGGGGGCCGTGGGGGCGTCTTGGGGGCCTCTCCTTGGCAGTCTTAAATCGTTCCTAGCCCGTCTGACGGGTCTGACGCCGTCGGAAGCCGTCTTGGGGGCCTCTCTGAACTGATGTGGGGTCCTCTTGAGGCGCTTCAGGGCCGTCTTGGAGGCCATATTGGGCGTCTTAGAGGCCTCTTGGGGCCGTCTTTGGGGCCTCCTGGGCCGTCATGGGGCCATCTTGAAAGCCTCCTGGGCGCACTGGGGGCGAGGAGGAGGAGGAGGTGGAGGAGGAGGAGGTTGAGGAGGAGGAGGAGGAAAAGGAGGAATAGGAAGAAAAGGACTGGGAAAAGCAGGCGAAGAGGGAGTAGGAAGAGAAACAGGGAGGAGGACCAGGAGAAGGAGGCAGGGGGTATGAGCGAGGAGACACAGTCGGACAACGAGAGACAAAGTCGGAGCAACCCCCAACCGCCAGAGTCTGGGGGCGCCCCAGAGTCTGAACAGCACTTTTTTCAGATGAGGAGGAGGAGGAGGAAAACGAGGAGGAGGAGGAGTTGGAGGAGGAGGAGGAGGAGGAGGAGGAGGTGGAGGAGGAGGAGGGGAAGGAGGAGGAGGAGGAGGAGACGGAGGAGGAGAAGGAGGTGGAGGATGATGATGAGGAGGAGGAAGCAGACAATGAAGGAGACACACAAAAAGAAGATGAATACGAATGATAATGATATACATAAGAAGAAGAGGATGATGATGAGGAGGAGGAGGAGGATAACGCACACTCTCACGTGTCAAGTCCTATGAAGTCGGACGGCGGACACTCTAGCACAGGATGCCGCCTTGAATCACGACGTTGATCCCAGCTCCCTGGCGGACTGCTCGTTGGCCCTGGAAGAAAATGTCGAGCTCGTGACATGTGCAGGGAGGGTTCTGGCCAGCTGGCCCCCTCGCGTGAGTATTTTGGCCCCTTGTCCAAGGTTCCACAACCCCCTCCTCCCTGCCCGCTTGTCTCTTCCCACTCGCCCACTTGAACTGGCAAGGGTTACCGTTGCGCCATCTGTATGGACAGGGTCACTCCTCAATGCAGGAGGCCTTGCTCACAAGATTACTCCCCCTCCCTCACCGAGGCAATTAGCAAGCGCCGAGCTCTTCACCATTCCCTAAGCATGGGGTGGATTGATGGGAGTAGTATGCCAACTGTTTGTTGTAATCTCTGTTGGGGCTATATCATGGGGAGGCGCACTAACTCCTGCAGCTCTGCATCATGGAACAGGACCGAGTGAGGCAGCAGACAAGAGGTGGCTCCCTGGCATGGGCGAGTGCCTCCCCCCCTGCGTCAGCAGTGAGCTTCGGAAGCTGCAGCGAGGATGTGTGCCGGGGACCGCCTTCACCTTCTCGACGGCCATACCGTTACGCCTAGCCCCCTCACATGGGGGATGGAGCGCACGGGATGCGGCGGACTGAGGAATCAAGGAGGAAGAGGAGGATTTTGACTTTTGTCCTCACGTGGTGGGCTCATCCGGCTATTCTGGGTTATGCCAGCCCGTCGGTGTTGAACCCCCTTGGAGGGCCCTCGCCTGGAGGATGAGATTGATTTCGTGCCCAGCATAGAAAGGAGCTCTCGGGAGCAAGGTGTACGATTTACTACTTTCAGGGAGGTTCAATTTTTCGGGGCTGGGCCGCATCTTTTACCAGGCGCGTGTTTTCTGTCCTCGCACGGACACGCTTCACAGTGCTACCAGTGCTACCAGGAGGAGTAGGGAGGAGGGAGGAGGGAGGGAGGGAGGGAGGGAGGGAGGGAGGGAGGGAGGAGGAGGAGGAGGAGGAGGAGGAGGACGAGGAGGAGCAGAAGGGGGATGAGGAGGAGAGAGGAGGAAGAAGGAGGAGAGGAGAGGAGGGGAGGAGACGTGGGGATGGGAAGGAGGGAGGAGCGGAGGGAGGAGGAGGAGCAGGAGAGTGAGGATGAGGAGGGGGAGCAGGATAAGGATAAGGAGGAGGAGTAGGAGGAATTTGAAGAAGAAGCAGAGGAGGAGGAGGAGTAAGAGGCGGATGGTGGATGGCGGATGATGGCAGGGCAGCCGGAGAAGTTGACCAGTCCAGCCCGCTCGTTCGCGCTGCCGCAGCCGCTCAGGAAGAACAGGCCGCGAAGCGCACCAAGGTCATGAGGGAGATCGTCACGAACCTCGACATCGAGGGCTCGGAAAGCGACTGGGCTTCGATCTACGAGGATCAGGGCCACCCATCGGGGGGTACAGGCTAAGGGGGGGTGGATCGACCCCCAGGAGGACGGAGGAGGAGGAGGAGGAGGAGGATGAGGAGGAGGAGGAGGAGGAGGAGGAGGAGGAGGAGGAAGAGGAGGGGGAGGAGGAGGAGGAGGAGGAGGAGGAGGAGGGAGGAGGAGGAGGAGGAGGAGGAGGAGAAGGAGGAGGAGGAATCGCCAACTGATCGCCGATGGGGGCCCGATAGCCCCAACCCGCCCAGGAAGGTGCGGCTTCGCAATCCGGGGCCTATCGCTGATCTATCGACGATGTATCGCCGATTCCAGGTCGATGCACCTCCCCCCCGTGCCAGGCCCCCTTTAACGTTGCTCAGAGGATCAGGACACTTTCGTCGACCGTGTGTGCCAGCACACCGACGAGGACGCCCTGCACGATCTCTTGACCCAGTACGGCAGCAAAGACCCGATGGCGGGCAGCACGAAGCCGAAGAAGGTGGAGAAGCTCATGGACCTTGCCGGCGATGTTGTACAAACGTCGGAAATCGTAAGGACAATCTGGTACTTTCGTTGTCTCCAGAGTTCGCTGCAAAAAATCAAGACACTGGACTGGACCCTGGGCGTGTTCTTGGAGCCTCTTCTTTCGTCTAACTTCCGTGTATCTGAATCTGGACTGCTGCTCGAGAAAATGCTTGGAGTGAAGTCCATGTGCTTAACTCTCAGCAGGAGTGTACAACTGTCGGGGCCAGTCGCGTGTTGCTAAGGCGACGGTCTCGATATATGGCAGGCGATGTGTGCAGCGCGACACTGTGACAGAGGAAAGGCCCACCGACCGCCTCTGCGAAATTCTCGAATCTGATGCCTGATCTTTTCTAGACTGTGTTCTCACCCCTAGGCTCTTCCCAGACGCCCCAGATTTATATATATATATACACACACACACATATAACTGCGCACCGGGTCTGGGGGCCCGGGGCCGGGACCTCGACCACAAATGTGGGCCCCGGGGGGCCCGGAGGCTCGTCGGACCGCCGGACGCCGTCCAAGATCGTTCGCAGGCGGCTTCGGAACGCGCTCCGATGGCTCCAGATGCCTTCCAAGAAGCCTGTCATGACACCAAGAAGGTCCCAGAAGCCTCCAAGACGCTCTGAGAGGCAGCCCAAGAGAGGCCCAAGAAGCAAAAATCGTGCCATTCCTATGGAAAATATATATATTTTTCGCATGTTCGCCTCTTGGGCTTTCACCGCGTCCAAGACGGCCCAAGAGGCGCCCAAGACGGTCTACGAGCCTCCGGGAGCGCTCCAAGGCTGCACACGAGTGGCCCAGGCCGGCCCCAAGACGGCCGAAGAGAGCCCCAAGACGAGTTCGAGAGGGGTCCCAGACGGAGAAAGCCAACCTCGAATTCCGAGCTTCCGGCCCAACAGGCTCCAGGAGGCGCCAAAATGCCGCCAAGAGGCGCCAAAAGGCTCCCAAAAGCACCCCAAGACGTTCCGAGAGGCACCCCAAGAGAGGTCCAAGAAACAAAATCGTGCCATTCCTATGGGAAAACGTATATTTTTCGCATGTTCGCATCTTGGGCTTTCACCGCGTCCAAGACGGCCCAAGAGGCCTCCAAGACGGCCTATGAGGCCTCCGGGAGCGCTCCAAGGCTGCGCACGAGTGGCTCAGGACGGCCCCAAGACGGCCCAAGAGAACCCCAAGACGACTTCGAGAGGGGTCCCAGAAGGAGAAAGCCACTCTCGAATTCCGAGCTTCCGGCCCAACATATCCCAGGAGGCGCCAAAACGCCGCCCAAAGGCGCCAAAAGGCTCGCAAAATCAGCCCAAGACGTTCCGAGAGGCACCCCAAGAGAGGTCCAAGAAACAAAAATCGTGCCATTCCTATGGGAAAACGTATATTTTTCGCATGTTCGCATCTTGGGCTTTCACCGCGTCCAAGACGGCCCAAGAGGCCTCCAAGACCGCCCCAAGACGGCCCAAGAAGCTTCCAAGATGGCCCCAGGACAGCCCAAGAGGGCCCCAAGACGGCCCAAGAGGCGCCCAAGATGGCCCAAGAGGGCCCCAAGACGGGCCCAAGAGGGGGCCCAGAAGGGGACCACGAACCGCAAGCTCGAGCCTTCCGCCCCAAGAGGCCGCCAGGAGGCCCCAAGGAGGCCCCTCAAGAGGCCCCAGGAGACCCCCAAGAGGCCCAAATGAGGCCCCGAGAAGCCCCAAATCGGCCCCCAAAATGCTTCGAACCTGCTTCCAGGAGGCCCCCGACAGGTTCAGAGGCTCCCGAGAAGCTACGTCAAACTCCCAGCGAGCGGCCGGACGAGGCCCCCCACAAAATCACAAGAGGGTTCCAGTATTTGTATCCTTCAGCGCTCTCTGGCCTTCTTCCCCCTGCCCCCTTCCCTGCGACTTTCGTTGACTCAAGCTCGCCTCCTAGCTAGAACCTAAGAGCGCGCGAAGCGCGCGCGTGGTTCTAGTATATATATATATATATATATGTATCAAATCAATGTTGAGCGCGTTCCTATTTCAAACATCGAATGGGTTTCCCTCCTTCTTTTTCAGGGGGCGGGCGGACACCCAATCTACCTTTAGCGCCTTCTTACTCAATTTTTCCACCCAGTTCTTCCGAACCATGGGTAACCGAACGATGCGATTGTCAGGAATTTCTTCCGTCTTCTTGTTCTGTACAAGAGCTCATTGTGCAGCAGAAGCAGGGCGAGCAGGGAGAGAAGGACGGGGAGAAGCTCGGCATCGCTCGGACGTGTGTTTTTTTTCTCGGCGAGGGCCATCGGGGAGCATTTTGGGTCATGTTGCGGAAAAATAGGCGCACAAAGTCGAACACATGCACGGCGGATTGACGTCCGAGAGAGGGGGAGGGAATACGTAGGAGGTGGAGGAGGAAGCTGCGACGGGCTGGCCTAGGAGCGATACGGTTGGGAACTGTTGGATTGCGTGTCGCTCCGCCGATTCTGGCCTACCACGCTCAGGAGCCACACGCTATCCACTTCCCAGTTCCCGGGCGTCAACGTCCACAGCCTTTCTTACCTCCCGCACCGCGGAGCGGAGCGAGACGCCATTCGCTTGCAAGGCACAGGGTGTCGCCAACGCCGCGACAACACGCTATGCAGCAGTTCCCGAGCACCTGAGCTGGAGGACGAAGATACGACGGGCTTCCCTTGGAGCGAGTTTGGGCGTCATGCAGCTGCCCCATCGTTCGCTACGTATACCGTTATACTGGGCTTCGGGGCCAGTTAGGGGTCTTTCTCTTAGCTTCGTCGGGAGGTCTTCTCGAGGCCTCGTGAGGGGGGTCTCTTTTGGGGGGCGCCCTCTGGGGGAATTTCTGGGCCGCGTTATCTGGCCGTCTGAGGGCCTTCCGGTGGGGTGGGGGGGGGCGTCGTGGGGCAGCCTGGGGCGGCCCGAATATCGGCCTTGACAGTGGGGGGGGCCACCGACGTCCTGGAGAAGCTGATGGAAGCTGTGTGCTTCTTTCGCGGGGGGCCTTCTGGTCCTGGGATCGTCTCTCCCCCTCTCCTGGACCATCTGGTTCCATGTCCGTCTCCATCTGCGTTTGTTAACGTCCTTTACCTGCATTTCCTCCTTATCGCAATATGTTGTCCTCGCCCTCATCCGCCTTGCCCTTGCTGCTGCTGCTCTTCCTCTTGTTCTCACTCCTTCTCGCTCCGCCTCGCTCCTCCTCATCCTGCTCATCCTCCTCATCCTCCTCCTCCTCCACATCTTGGGCAATTTAACTCCTCCTCCTCCTCATCCTTCTTCTCATCCTTTACTTCGTGTTCGCTCGTTAGTCTTACGCCATGCAGTCGACTCCTGGAAGACGAAATGTGTGGCTTCCCGTACCGTGTGCGTTGTTTGCTATTTCTCGTGGTGTTACCTGCGTATGGTTGTTACCGATGCGTACTCTTCCTCCACGTCTGCTGCGGGGCTTCTGTGGGGGCCTCTTGGAGGCCTACACGGGGCGGTCTCGTAGAGCCTGGTCAGAGCTCCTGGGGACTCTGGGGCACCTTCGGGGCGCGTCTTGGGGGCCTCCCGTGGGCATGGTTAGGGGGTCTTCTGGTCGCCATCTCGTGGGGGAGGGGCTGCCTGTGTCCCTGCGAATTCATCTTCCTGGGCCTCTCTGGATGGCTTCTCTGTCCTTTGAGCGGCCTCGTGGGTCTTCTCAAGGGCCTCTTGGACCGACGTGGGCCGGGCTGGGGGGCCTCTCAGGCCGTCCTGGGCTGGCACGCGCCCGCAGAGGCGGGAGCGCGAGCATCATTCAGACACCCATTGCGAAGTACCCAGGCCCCCGACGTCGTGCTTTTTGCACAACGTCGCAACCCCCAGAGGTCTGGACCCCTTCCCCAGGACCGGTTTTTCATCCTGAGTCGTTTTTTGACGGTGCAGGGGCCCGAAAGCCCCCGGAGGCCTAACAATAAGGAAAAACCTCCCGTCATGATTTTGTTCACAACGCGAGGGGGTCTCGGTACAAGTTTGTGCCTCTTGGAGTCCTCTTGGCCGTCCTCTTGGACCACTCGTGAGCCGTCTCTCTGGCCCCGTGGGCCGCCTCGACGCCGTGCTGGGCCGTAGTCGTGTTGGGCTCTCCTCTGGGCTGTGTCTCGAGGGCCTGCTGAACTACCTTGGGATCGAATCCTGGCGCCCAGTGGGTGGGGCCCTCCGGGGCCGTCTGGGGGCTCCGGGTGGAGAGTTTCTCCGAAGTGCTTAGGCGATCCCTCCTCCTCCTCCTCCTCCTCTCCTCCTCCTCCTCCTCCTCCTCCTCCTCCTCCTCCTCCTCCTCCTCCTCCCCCTCGTCCTCCTCCTCCTCCTCCTCCTCCTCCTCCTCCTCCTCCTGGACTGCCTTGGGATTGAATCCCGGCGCCTAGTGCGGACTCTCCGGGGCTGTCTGGGGGCTCTGGGGCTGTCTTAAGCCGAAGAAGGAATATCCACTAAAACATACACTTTTGGCGCTCCGCGCGGATTTCTTGGATCCGCGCCTGGGCCACCCCAGCGGCGCCTCCGGCGCGCCAAAAGTTTCTGTTCATGGCGTTTTCTCGTCTTCTGGTCTGGGGGCTCCGGGGCCGTCTTGAGGGGCTCCGTGGCCCCAGATGGTGCGCCTGGGAGCCCGCGCGCGCCCCCCCGCACTCCAACGAGACTTTGGACCCCAGGACCAGGCGATCGCAGGCATGCATCTCAAGGGGGCGTGGATCAGCGACGGGTCCCGTTTCCGTGGGAAATCGCCGATTTCCGCTTCCGAACGAGGCGGCGCCGGCAGCATTTTGGGCAGGGCGCCTTCCCCGATCCTTGGATTTGGCGACCGGGCACCACATCCATGGATCGCTAGCCCATGTTTGCGCGCCCCCGACAGGAGCGGGGGAACGGGGGAGGGGGGGCAGCCAAGCATCTCACACGCCTTTTCACCCCTAGCGAGCAGGGGTCGACGGATTCATGTTCTTTCGTCTCTCTCTCTCTCTCTGTCTCTCTCTTTCTCTCTTTTCCGTCATTCTACCCAGAGTTCCTCTTTTCATCCCCAGACCCCCGACATCGTGTTTTTTCGCAACATCGACCCCCAGATATCTGGACCCCTTCGCCTGGACCAGGGTCTCATTGTGAGTCGTTTTTTGACGGCTCTAGGGCCTGGTAAGGGCCCCCTGAGGCCGAACATATAGCTACAACAGCTCCCGCTGCGACTCTTCGCGATGCGAGGGGGTCTGGGTTTCTTCTCTTCTCTTCATCGGGCGAAGAGAATTATGCACATGCACCGGTCCTGAGCCCCAGGATCGGTGCATATGCCTTCCTGGCCAAGGCAGGAGGGCGTCTGCACCGATCTTGGGCTCAGGATGGACCTGGCCAACATCGGTGAATGTGCATGGTTCTTTTTCCTCTACTTCATCCCACAGCTCCCAGACCTCCCCCCCTTCCCGTATCGCACTGGCCCCGTGCACCCTCCCCCACTTTCTGCTCGTTTCCGCTCGGCATCCCCCTCTATTCCTTCACGTGCCACCTCCTCCCGCTTCTCCTCTCCTCTCCCTCCCACCCTCTCCTCCTCTCCTCCTCTCCTCCTCCTCTCCTCCCTCCTCTCCTCCTCCTCCTCCTCTCCTCCTCCTCATCCTCCTCCTCCTTCCTTTCTCGAATCCTCTCCTCCTCCTCCTCCTCCTCCTCTCCTCTCCTCCTCTCCCTCCCACCCTCCTCCTCCCTCTTCCTACTCTTCCCGTGCCCAGACCCCCTCGCGTGGTGCAAAGATCGCGATGGGAGGCTGTGCGTCATTTTCGGCCTCTGGGGGCCCGCGTATACCGCGCCCCGGGACCGTCAACAGAACGACTCGGGACGAGAGACCAGTCCTGGGGCGGGGGCCCGGGCCTCTGGAGGGCGACGTTGTGTGAGAACATCGTGACGTCGGGGGTCTGGGGTCCCCAGGCCCCCGACGTCATGATTTTTTCCATGACGCATGGAGGTCTGGACCCCTTCCTCGGGACGGGTTTCTCATCCTGAGTCGTTTTCTGACGCCCGGTGAGGGCCCCCAGAGGCCGAAAGTAGCGACAAATGTCTTGCCGTGATTGTTTTTCACCTCGCGAGGGGGTCTGGGGGGGTCGACGTTGTGCGAACAAATCGTGACGTCGGGGGTCTGGGTCCTCGCCCTCCTCCACTCCCTACCCCCCTCCCGCCCCTGCTGGCTCCCGCTGTGCCTCTGCCCCCCCCCCCCCCGTTTTTTTTTTTTGTCCTGCGCTCGCCTCTCGCCGGCGCCCGCCGCACCGGTGTAGCCAGCATCGGCACGCACGAGGGAACGGTCCTGCAGACCCCCTCGCGTCGTGAGCAAAAGTCACGACGGGAGGGCTATCGCTATTTTCGGCCTCGGGGGGCCCCTATACCGGGCCCCGGAAGCGTCAGAACACGATTCAGGATGAGAAGCGGGTCCCAGGGAAGGGGTCCAGACCTCTGGGGGTCGGCGCCGTTGTGAAGAAATCACGACGTCGGGGGTCCAGGGGTGCTCTCAATGGTCAGGTGGTTCTCCTCCCACACCCGATCGGACGGGGCCAGAGGACGAGGATGAGTCCGTTCCAGAGCGCTCCTGCACGCTCTCGGAGCGTCCTGGGACGCTCAGAGAAGGCCGCGGCGCCCGACACCTCCTCCAGAGCCTCCGGATTTCTGAGACTCTCGACCGATCCTCGCCCGGAGCTGCCGTCGTCCTGGCATCTTCTTCCCAGGCCCCCGACGTCGTGATTTCTCGTCACCGTGGGCCTCGGTCTGGACCCCTTCCCCGGGACCAGTTTCTCATCGTTCTTTGACGCTCCCGGGGGCCCGATGTGATCCGGAGGCCGAAAACAGTGACCCCCCCCCCGTCGGGTTTGTTCAC
>CAUYUJ010016255.1:17500-62500 GCA_963575745.1 Prorocentrum cordatum
TCGTTCCTCCTCCCCCTCCTCGCGCTTCGAGCTCATATCCCCCCAACCCTTCCTCCCCAGGGCCTCGGCAGCCAGCGGCTCCCACCGGCGCCGCCGCAGTGCGGCAGCAGGCCCCGCCGCCCGTGGGAGGGGGGGAGGGGGGGAGGGGGCAGACGGGCAGGGGAGTTTGAGCGGGGGGAGGAGGAGGGGGAGGAGGAGGAGGAGGAGGAGGAGGAGGAGGAGGAGGAAAAAACAGGAGGGGGAGGGTAAAGGGGGAGGGGAGGGAGGAGGGAGGAGGGGAGGGGAGGGGGACAAGCTAGGTGCGCTCGCGTCATATCTGACGTCCTACCCCTCCCTCCCATCCCTTAATTACCATGGCGCTGATTTTCTCTATCCGCGGACGCGTGTCGTAGCGGACCTGTGGCTCCGCGCGCGCGTGCGTAGTGGGTGGCGGTGCACGTGCGTGCGTGCCTGCGTGTGTGCGCGGTTGTCGTGGTGGTGGTGGTGGTGGTGGTGGTGGTGGTGGTGGTGGTGGTGGTGGTGCGGCGCGGTGGTGGCGGGCGGATGGGCGCCCGAGAAAGAGGCCCGCGCTGGGGCGAGAACGCCATCCCGAACGACGGAGGCCAAACACCGATCCGAAAATGAGGCCCACGCTGCAGCGGGAGCACGATTCGGAACGATTCGGGAGCAGAAATGACGGGAGCAGAAGTGATGCCGGCGCCTCAGCGAGAGCCATTTTGGAAAAAAAGAACGCAGGCGAAACCCGTTTCCCGGGAATCCTGTGTGTAAAAAAACAGTACGCTGGGTGGGGGTTCGGATATCTTCGTGACGCTATCGTGGAAGTGGGAGAGATTTTCTATTTGTGTAATTGTTGAGGAGTGATAGTGAGGAAGGAAGGAGGAGGCGGAGGAGGTAGGATGAGAGGAGGCGGAGGAGGATGAGGAGGAGGAAGGGGAGGAGGAGGAGGAGGAGGAGGAGGAGGAGGAGGGGGAGGGGAGGGGGAGGGGGAGGGGGAGGGGGAGGAGCAGGACGAGGAGGAGGAGGAGGAGGGGGAGGAGGAGGGGGAGGCACTGTTCGCTGGACTGCCGAGTACGTGGGTCCACCGGAGTGGCGGGAGGGCCCGCCCCACGCAGCTCCGCGGTGCCCGAGGGCCTTTGGGCCGCGTCTTCCGGGCGTCGGGCGGCGATGTGGCCTCAGCACGGGCAGCTCCAGGGCGCTCTCGACAGGGCGCAGCTTCTGGAACGTGTCCCGAGGCTGGAGAATGGCCGGGAACGTCCCAAAGCCTTGACCGAGGAAAACTTGGAGGAGTCAACTCTCGTGCGACCGCCATCGACCCGCGAGAACTGGCTCAGCCAGGTCTTTCTTGGTCAAGAACCTCGAGCCCTGGCGTGGCCTCAGCAGGGGCCAAGCCAGGGGGTGAGCAGCCTGGAACACATCCCTATCCCTAAGCTGGGCATCGCCCCATCACGATGCCAATCTTCGGGGTTCCTTTCGTTTTGGAGGGCGCATCCCTGAGATTGTCATCGCCTGTTGGCATGCCACTCTTGGGGATAGGGATGCGTTCGAGGCTGGCGGGGGGGCGCGACGGGTCCCATCGCGGGGGGAGGTTCAGGGCTCGAGGCTCTTGACCACGAAAGACCTTTAAACAAAAATGACAATCTCAGGGATGCGCCCTCAAAAACGAAAGGAACCCCTAAGATTGGCATCGTGATGGGGCGATGCCCAGCTTAGGGATAGGTACATGTTCCAGGCTGCTCACCCCCCTGGCTTGGCCCCTGCTGAGGCCACGTCAGGGCTCGAGGTTCTTGACCAAGAAAGACCTGGCTGAGCCAGTTCTCGCGGGTCGACGGCGGCCGCACGAGAGTGGACTCCTCCAAGTCTTCCTCGGTCAAGGCTCCTCCTCCTCCTCCTCCTCCTCCTCCTCCTCCTCCTCCTCCTTCTCCTTCAGCCTCGGGGACACGTTCCAGAAGCTGCGCCCGTCGAGAGGCCCTGTTGGCTGCCCGAGTTCGCCCGATCGGCGGCCCGAGACGCGATCTGTGGCCCGGCAGCCATCGACGCTCTTGGCATCGCTCGGACATGTGCCTCTCGGGCAGGGCGAAAGGGGGGGATAGGGAAAGGGGGGGTTACGAAATTTGCTGCATGCAGCTGGTTTCGGCCTCACCGAGGGGCCCATTCCTCGATACATGGCCGCCTCTGGCGCCGGGAGGCGCCGGGAAAATCAGCTACGTGAGCTGATTCTCAAACCCCCCCTTTGCTATCCCCCCCTTTCGCCCGACCCGAGGGACGTTCCCGGCCGTTCTCCAGCCTCGGGACACGTTCCAGAAGCTGCGCCCTGTCGAGAGCGCCCTGGGGCTGCCCGAGTCGCCCCGATCGGCTGCCCGAGACGCGAGTTATGGCCCGGCAGCCATCGACGCTCTTGGCATCGCTCGGACATGTGCGTCTTCTCTCGGCACGGACCACCGAGGAGCATCTTCGTTCACCAGGCGGGGACATGCACGCACGAAGCCGAACCATGCACAGGGAATGGACGTCCGAGCGATGGCGAGCAGTGGGGGGCACGGTCGGGAACATTGGGTTAGCGTGTCGCTCCGCCAGATCTGGCCTATCACGCTTCGGCGCGACGCGCTAGCCACTTCCAGGCCCGCTGGCGTCGGAATCGGCATCCAGGGCCCTGCCGAGCCTCCCGTCCCGCGGAGCGGAGCGACTCGCTAGCCATTGGCAGGGCATGGCGTGTCGCCAGGCCCGTCGCCGCGACACGCTGAGCAAAAGTTCCCGATTCTAAGGCAGGATGAGGAGGAGGAGGTCGAGGAGGAGGAGGAGGAGGAGGAGGAAACAACTACATAGCCATCAACTTCCAGAGCTCCGCGCGAGTCTCTTGGCTCGGCGCCCAGCCCCCTCGGAGGCGCCTGCCTCCTGGGGCCCTGCGCAGATCCAAGGCGTCCGCGCGGACCCGATGGTTGCTTTTCCTCGAGAAGGGGCAGGGTGGGCACGTCCCTCTTCAGGAGGAATATTCGAGAAGTATTAGAAAAATAGTCATGGGACGATTTTTCTACTATTTTTGATAATTCCGGGATGTGTTTGGACTATTTTAATTTGTCCTCCAAAATCCGCCTGTAGGGGGACATGCCCGACCTAAGAGAAGGGGCAGGGGGGCGGCTCTGCTTCGCTCCCCTGCTCTTGTCCCTTGCTTTCTGTACCAGGTTCGGCGGCGACCCAGTCTTGCCGGCAGTTTCCGACCGTCGGACCGACCGAGGAGGAGGGGAAGGGGGGAGGGAGGTGAGGATCAAGATGAGGAAGGAAGGCGAGGATCCCCGAAACGCCCGCGCGGAGGCGCAGTGACGGGAAAGCCCCCCGAGGTGGAAGGAGGGGGAAGGGGGAGGTGAGGACGCAGCGGGGATCGACTAGAGAGGGAGGAGGGAAGAAGCAGCAGAGGGCTTTCCGTTCTCGTCACGATCGTTGTCAGCGTCGTCGTCTGTCACTTTGATCTGTGTCTGCTGGCCCGAACGGCCGCGAAAAGATGTGAGAAGCCCCTGCGTAGCGTGGGCGGGCTTACGGCTTCGAGCTCTCCCATGCTTGCATGTTGGCGGGAGTGGTGTGGGTTAGGCCTGCCTCCTATCCAGTGCCCCGTCGTGGCGCATCCGAGGTCCCCCTCATTATGGTTAAGTTGGGCGTGTCCCTGTACAGGAGGAATATTCAAAATAGTAGACACAATTAATATGGGGACGATTTTGCGACTCTTGCTGGTTATTTGTTTCCAAATCAGAGCTTGCCTCCGTAGGGGTCCTAGCGGATTCATAAGGTTAGGTGAGGTTCGACGCCGATTTCCCGGGTGCCCGGGTGCCCTGGTGCTAGGTTCGCCGCCGAGTTCCCGGGTGCTTTATAGCCCTATAGCCTTATAGCCCTACAGCCCCATGGCACAATAGCCCGATAGCCCTCTAGCCCTGTAGCCCTATAGCCCAATAGCCTTATAGCCACATCGCCCTATAACCCTATGGCCCTATAACCCTATCGCCCGATAGCCCGAATCAGATTATGATTGGGAATGTTTTATTCATCGCTTCGCTCATTCCGCCGGCCCGTATTGTGCCCTCGCTGGCGTTTGGGCTTCTGGGGGCCTTTTGGGGTCCTCGTTGGGGGTATATTGGGGGCCTCTTGGGTTTCTGTTGGAGACTCTTTGGGATTTCTTGGAGCTCCTTTGGAAGCATTTGGGAGCATCTTGGGGCTTCTGGGCGCCGCTTGGGGCCGAGGGCTCGATATGTCCGTTCCGGTTCCCACTTTGGGCCTCCTCTTTGGGCTGTCCTGGTGCCATCTTGGGCCGTGTCGGAGGCCTCTTGGGCCGTCTTGGAGGTCTCTTGAGCTGCCTTGTGCCTGAGGAGGGCAGACGGAGCGCTGTGCAGAAGTTTCCCAGAACTTCTTTGTGCTCGCTGCCCATATTGTAGCATCGCTGGCACTTGCTAGCGTGGTCGGGGGGGCATTTGGGGGGCCTCCTGGAGCCGCTTGAGAGCCGCTTGGGAGCTTCTTGGGGGCCTCGAAGGGCATTTTGGGGGCCTCCTGGGGCTTCTTAGGGGTCTCTTGGCGCCTCCTGGGGGCTTCTTAGGGCCGAGGGCTCGACATATTGTTTCGTGTTCCCCCTCTGGGGCTTTTCTCAGAGCGTTCTTGGGGCCCTCTTGGGCCGTCTTGGAGGCCTCTTGGGTCGTTTTGGAACCCTTTTGGGCTGGCTGTCTTGGGGCCCTGTCGGAGGCCTCTGGGGCCTCTTAAGGCGATCTTTGGGGCTTCTTGGGCCGTCCTGGGGGCGTCGCGATGCCGAAAAGGTGGAAACGCCAAAATCTCCCAATTTTGCCTCTTGGGGCCCTCTTGGGCGTGCTCTTGAAAGCCTCGTGGGGCGTCTGGGGGCTATCTTGAGCGTCTTGGAGCGATCTTGTGGCATATCGGACCCTTGGTGTACCATCTTTGGGGCCTCTTGGGCGCTCTTGGCTCTTCTTGGGGCTCTCTCTTGGCCCTTCTTGGGACTCTCGGGGACGTCTCGGGGCCCTGTTGGTGCGCTCCTGGAGCGCTCTGGGGGCTTCTCCCGGGACCTTGCCGGGGTGCTTTTCGTCCTGGGACCCCCAGGGGGCGCCCCGCGCGCGCGCGAACTAGAAATACTGAGAACTAGTTACCAGAGATCTTAGCACGTTAGCACGTCTCTGGCCCGTTGGGCCGGCGACTTTCTTTTGCTAAGTCCGCCTGTAGGAGGACATGCCCGAACTAACATTACGGGAGCAAGCAGAGGCATAAACATAAAACAAACTCGGAGGCCACAGGGATTTCTCGCATCGGCGGTGGACCCCCTCCCTCGCGCGTGGAGCGCGCCAGGGGCGGCGTTGGAGGCGCTGCCAGGGGGCCCCAGCGCCGATGTTTGGTTTGCATGTTTATGTCATTGTTCGTTGCCCTATTCATTCCTCTCGTTTTCCCCCTCCCGTCCCCTTCCTCCCTCTTCTCCCTCTCTGGGCCTTGCCGCCACGAGAGTGTGTTGGGGGGAGGGGGGGGCGGGCCGTGTCCGCCCCCTGCGGCAAGCGTCCCCCACAGGCTGCCCCCCGCCTCTCCCACCTCCGCTCCTCCCCCCCAGGCCCCCGACGCCGTGATTTTTTCAGAACGTCGACCCCCAGAGGTCTCGACCCCTTCCCCGGGGCTGGGGGCTGGCTTCTCCTCCCGAGTCGTTTTGTTGACGCTCCCAGGGCCCGACAAGGGCCCCCCTGAGGCCGAAAAAAGCGAAATACCTCCCGTCGCGATTGTTTCGCAACGCGATGGGGTCTGGGAGGGGGGGGGCGAGGGAGGGGGGGCAGAGGGAGGAGGGGCGGCGCACGGGGGGGGGGGGGGGGGGCGACCAGGGGCAGTGTTGGGGCGACGAGGTAGGAGGAGGGAGGAGGAGGAGGAGGAGGAGGAGGAGGAGGAGGAGGAGGAGGAGGAGGAGGAGGAGGAGGAGGACGAGTCGTTTTGTTGGCGCTCCCGAGGCCGGGCGAGGGCCCCCCCTTTGGAGGACCGAAAACGCAGCGAACAAACGCCTCCCGCGTCGTGTTTTTTGTTGCCGCGCCGCGCGGGGGGCTCGTGGGCCTGCGGCGCGCGGAGGGACAGGGCCGGGCAGCGCCAGAGGGGAGGGGGGGTCACCACTCGGCGTCGTCGCCGTCGTCGTTTTCGGCGTCAGCGTCTCCGGCAGCGGCGGCGCCAGACCCCCCCCTGGAGCTCAAATGCAAAATTGCATGATGCGCAGACCCCCCCCCTGGAAGTCACATGAAAATTGCATGATGCGCAGACCCCCCCCCCAAGACCTCAAACGTATCCGCTTTCATGTCTGAACCAAGAGATCTGCATTCCCAAGTTGACCAAAACACCTTTACTACTCGGGGGGGGGGACACGGGCTCCTCTTGAGGGCCGCGACGCTCCAGGATGCTGTCGGGCGTGGCCCTCTACAGCAGGAGGACTCTTATAGAAATAGTCCAAAGATGGTCTGGTGACGATTGCCCCCCAAAGAAAAACGTATTTGGTTTCTTTCGTCCAGAATCCGCCTGTAGGGGGACATGCCCGACCTGATCGTAGAGGGAGGGTTGTCCCAAGGTGGGGCCTTGGAGCGGGCCCAGCTGGATGCTCCCGTTTACCCCCCCCCCCGTTTTTGCGGAGGGGGGGGGAGGGTTAGGGGGGGTTTTGCCGGGAAAAGGGGGGGAGGGGGGGGGGGGGTGCAGAGGGGGGGGATTTTTGAAGGTGTGGGGGTGGGACCTCCGGGTTCCTTCCTTCTCCGTGGGGCCGTTCGGAGCGATTTTTCCTTCAGACCCCACTTTTGCCCCAGCCAGCCTCAGCCTGTGTGCCCCCCCGAGAAGCTATCGAGAAGGCTTTTTGTTGGACGTCCGGGGTCACCGCCGGGGTCGTTGTGGGGGGGCTCTGGGGCGCTCCTGGGGGGGGGGGAGGGCAGTGCCGCGAGGCCAACGGCGCTGCCTCTCGAGGGAGGGGCGGCCCGCCCGAGCGGTGCCCCCCCCCCCCCCTCCTTTGGTGTTGCCCGGCAGGGGTGGTCAGGCGATCGCAGACATGGATCAAGGGGGCGTGGATTAGCGACGGGTCCTGCTTTCATGGGGAATTGCAGATGTCCGCCGCCGAATTAGCGACGGCGCCGGCCGCATTTTGGGGAGGGCACCTCCCCCGATCCATGGGTTTGGCGACCGCGCGCCAAGTCCATGGATCGCTAATCCATGTTTGCGCACCCCCGAAAAGGGGCCGCCCTCCCGAGCGGTGGCCCTCCCCCCCCCTTGGTATTGCCCGGCAGGGGGGGGGGCGCAGGACACGCCTGAGCTCGGTGACAATCCAGGTTCGCTCGTACATGCTTCCGCGCGGCACATGGCCTCGTCGGCGCCGCCCGCAGATGCATCATCATCCTCATCATCAGCATCATCACCACCATCATCATCACCACCATCATCATCATCACCACCATCATCACCATCATCAACCACATCACCATCAACATTATTAGCATCACCAACACCATCAACATCACAAGCATCAGCATCAATATCAGTGCCAAGTCACAGCCATCATCATCGCCATTACCATCGCCATTCTTATCACGCGCACCTTCATCATCGCCGTCATGGCCGTTACCACCATCGTCAAACTCAGCGTTGTCAAACGCACCACTATCATCACCACCACCAGCATCATCAGCATCATCATCAGCAACATCATCGTCATCATCGTCAGCATCATCATCATCATCATCATCATCATCATCATCATCATCATCATCATCATCATACACATCGCCATCACCATCGTGATCATATTCTTCGAATTCACCGTCGTGGTACCTTTCTTACCATCGCTCTTTCAGTTGTGTCTTCGTGTTCGCCTCTCCCTTCTCCTCCTCTTGGTTTCCATGTTGTTTCGCATTCCGCTCGCAGGCTTCTTCGTGTTGGTCGCATCCCTCTCTTCATCCTGCTCCTTCTTTTCTCAATGTGTCATCTCCCTCCTATTTCTCTACACCTCTCCCTTTCTGCGACCGTCGCGTTGCTTAGAAGTTCGGATCGTCCCCCGAAGCCTTACCATATTTCCTGGGTTAGTTCCAGCGTCCTCGCCTCGTCCGTGTACATCATCATGTGCCCTCCCCGCCACATTATCACTATTGTCGGTCCACGCGTAATGACAACCTTGTCGGCATTGGCATTGCACTCTTCGCCCTATCGGGTCCTCCGCCTAATGTGTGTGTCAAGGGTCCTTTCTGCCTCCTTTTGCTTCTTCTCCCCCGCGCATCCGTACAGGTGCTCTCCTCTTTCCCATTATTACTGCCGCGTGCTTCTCGTCGGCATCCGCTTCCTCGTGTACGTCCCGCCTCTTCTCACCCTCATCCTCTTGCTCCTTATCGTTCCTAGTCGTGCTCCTCCTCATCGCCCTCCTCCCCTTGGCCCGTTTCCTCCTGCACCCTCCCATTATTCTTCCTCCACCCCACACCTCATCGGCCCCCAACCCCAACCCCGGACGTCGTGATTTTTTCGCAACGTCGACCCCAAGATGTCTGGCCCCCTCCTGGGACCGGTTTCTCATCCTGAGTCGTTTTTTGACGGGCCCAGGGCCCAGCACGGACCCCTCGAGGCCGAAAACAGCGAAACACCTCCTGCCGTGATTTTGACACAACGAGAGGGGGTCTGGGAACTCTTCCTCGCCCTCGGCCTTCTCCTCGCGCTCCTCCTCGCCGCCCTCTCCTAATTTCTCGCCGCCGCCGTCGTCGTCGTCCTCCTGCCCCCCCCCAGCTCCCCGCAGCCGTCGCCGCCGCAAGCACTTACAGACTGCTGCGCCCCCCTGGATCCGCGCGGCTCCCGTGCCGCCGCAGACGCACCATGGCCGCGGGCTACACCGAGGAGCTCCGAGGAGGAGTCGGACCCAGACCTCTTCGCGTCTTGAAAAAATCACGACGGGAGGTTTTTCTATCGTTTCACTGTCTGGTGGCCCTTACTGGGCCCCGGGACCGTCAGAAACCGATTCAGGATGAGAAGCCGGTCCCAGGGAAGGGGTCCAGACGTCTGGGGGTCGACGTTGAGAAAAGAATCACGACGTCGGGGGTCTGGGTACGGAGGATGCTAAGGCCAGGCGGAGCAGATCCATACGGAGTGCTCTGCCTCCGTCTGGGCTTACTCCGCCTGGGCTCAGCCTCTTCAGGAGGAGGAAGAGGACGACGAGGAGGAGGGGGAGGAGGAGGAGGAGGAGAAGGAGGAGGAGGAAGAGGAGGAGAGCAGGGACAGAGGAGCGAGCAGGGTGAAAAGGACCCGAGGAGCGAGAGAATGGGGGGTGGGCGGGGGGCGAGAGAGGGAGGAGAGGGAGGAGGGGGAGGACAAGGGGGGAGGGTGGTGGAAGGGAGAAGGAGAGGGGGAGGCGCGAGGAGCGGTGAAGGAAGAGGAGGATGGGAGGGGAACAATGAAGATGGAGAAGCGATGGGGGGAGGGACAAGGGAGGAGGAAGGAGCGAAGCGGGGGGGGGACGCAGAAGGTGGGAGGAAGAGGGACGAGGGCGGAGCCAGGAAGAGGGAGGACAGCGGGTTTCGGAAACATGAGGGATGATGGAACGGGTCAAAGAGGATAGACAATTGAAGAAGGATCGGCATGATGATGGCGACGCTGTAGCTGTTGTGTATGGTGATGATGGTAACAAGAATGATGAGGCGTAGGATGGGGATGATGTTGATGGGGATGATACTGATGCTGATGATGATAATGATTATGATGCAGATGCTGATGATGCTGACGATTGTGATAATGCTGATGATGATGCTGCTGATGATGATGATGCTGCTGCTAATTATGATGATGATGATGATGATGATGATGATGATGATGATGATGATGAGTCGGGTGAGGATGAGGATGCCGGTATTTATGACAAGGATGTTGATGCTGACGATGACGATTGTGATGTGTATGATGATGATTATGGTGATGATGATGGTGATGATGACGACGAAATTTACGACGACAATAATGATGGTGATGCTGAGTATGATGATGAGTATGATGATGATGATGATGATGATAATGCTGCTGATGATTATGATGATGATGAGGTTGAGGTTGATGTGGATGATGACGACGATGCTGACGACGATGATGTTGATGATGATGGCCATGGTGATGATGAAGATGCTGTTGATGATAATGATGATGACGATGATGATGATGATGATGATGATGATGATGATGATGATGATGGTGACGATGGTGATGATGATGATGGTGATGATGGCGATGATGTTGGTCTTGGTGTTGTTGTGTGGTGGTGTGGTGGTGTTGGTGGTGGTGATGATAATGATGCTGGTGAGGATGAGGACAAGGACGAGGACGAGGATGAGAATGAACAGAGGACTTGGAGGAGGGGAAGGAGGATGATAAAAAGAAAGGCCGAGGAGGAGACGCGGGGGGCGGCCAACCTCCTCCCCCCGAGATGTCCGACAATCCGCTCGTGAAGGAGGCATCGCAGCAGGCCCGGCTGGGCTTCGTGCGGAAGGCCCGCGGTCGTCCTCCATCTGTTTTTTTCCCTCTCCCTCTGCCTCCTCCTCCCCTTCCCTCATCGCGAACGCAAGAGCCCCTAACCCTAAGAACACGATGAAGGCGTGGCCTCACTTAGGTCCCCGTCTTCGCGTTAGCGATGATGAGTGTGCGCGGTCTGTTCTGAGACGTGTGCAGGCAAACATAAAACCTGTCCCTAGTGTTGTTGCTCCTCCTCTCTGAGGTCCCCTTCCAAAGGGTTAGGGGTGCTTTTATTGATCGCTTCGCTCATTCCGCCGGCCCTGGATCCCTATTCAGGGCCTCTTGGGGGCCTCTTGGGGACCTCTTGGGAGTCTCTTGGGGCTCCTTGGCGGCGTCTGGGGGGCCCCCAGGGCCTCTTGGGGGGCTCTTGGGGGCCTCTTGGGGCGGAAGGGGGTGTAGTCGATTGCGGCTCTCCCCTCGGAGGCCACGATCCTCTGAGGTCCCCTTCCAAAGGGTTAGGGGTGCTTTTGTTGCCTGTCGTTCCCTCCTCGACCTCGGCGGCTTCCACGGGAGGCGCGCCCACACCCGCCCGCGAGGCGCACCCACCGCTGCCGCCGCCGGGGGTGCATGTATGTGTGTCGGGAGTGCCCTCCTGCATGGTGACCGCATTCGCCTAACATTGCCCCGTTTCGCTTTACAGCCAAGTCGCTGACATAAAGAACAGTTTGGGTCAGAAAGGGGCTCGATATTCCTTAGCTCCTTCCATGGCTTTTCCTCTGGCCTTCCTCGTGCACGCAGGCGCTTGTGGGGCCAAAAAGGGGCTTCGTTCCTTGTTTATCGTTCCTTCTTTCAGCAGCCCGGCTGTACTCGCCAGCGCAGTCCCTCTGCTTCGCCGCGACGTTAAGAAGAGTATGTCGGGAGGGCACGCGGGCTCTGTGCTCGTCGCCCCGTCCCCTCCTGGAATGGTCGCCGCCGTCGGGGGGGATGCTCGTGCAGTGTGCCCTGACGGGCACTGGGCTGCAGGTGGCCTCGCGCAGCAGAGCGCCCCGACCCCCTCGCGAGGTTAAAAAGTCATGACGGGAGGTGTTTCGCTGTTTTGGGCCTCCCGGGGGGCGTCAACAGAACAACTCGGGATGAAAAACTGGTCCTGGGGAAGGGGTCCAGACCTCTGGGGGTCCGCTGCGAACAAAATCACAACGTCGGGGGTCTGGGCGCGGAGGTGCAGCGTCGCGGGGGTGTTGTGCGTCCCGCCGGCGCCCGCGCGGCCCGCGAGTGCAGAAGCCTTCCCCGTGGCCCGCTGCACGGTAGGTTCGCACGTGCTGGTGCTGTCGGCGGGAGTGTGTGCAGACCGCCCCTGGTCCGTCGCAGCCCTCCGCGCGGGGACCTCGGCGTGGCATTGCGGGACGGGCTGGGGCAGCCGGTCATGGCCATCGTGTTCAACTCCACGCGCTCTTTGTGGACGCCGACGGCGCAAACAGATCGGCGGGCAGCTCACGCGGAAGAGCTGTCAGGGGCGGGGTTGGGCGATTGCATCTTCAATCTCGGCAGCCTGTGCTGTATCCCCGAGAGTGGGGGGGGGGGGCATCGCATGTCTTCCAGGCCTGCCAGTGCGTGCCAACGTTTGCCGAGCCTGAGCAGCGCGAGGTGCTCACGACGCCGACAGAACCAGAGGTTCTGGATCTCGTGGACATCAATGCCGCCTTCCTGGGGGTCTCGCGCAGATCATTATACAGGGAGGAAAAACCACCCAGACCAGGCAACTAGCGTTTACTAAACGGCTCTGGGCGTTTACTAAACAGCCCTGCCCTGTTCGATTCTTTCCTTGGGTTCGTTTACGAGACAGCTTCGCTTGTCGGGGTGATTTATTATGGGGGGGAGATTTTCTGCCCTCCGCATTCTTCGAATGCTTGGAGGATTCTTCGGGGATGCACAGCGGGGCGCTGCCAGGGTGCGGTGCGCCCCTGGGGCGCACTGCGCTTTGAATTGCTTGGTTTGTGCTGTGTGCTTGCCGCGCCCTTCCTGTGTGGGAGACGGCTCTTGTACGGCCTGGTTCGCCTTAAATTTGCCCAGGGCGTTTTTTGGGAGGAGCGTTTTCAGCTCGGCGCTTTGGAAATCATTCTCCAACCATCCTGTGGTGTTGGGTCCTCGTTGTGAAAAGACGGTCCCCGCGTCCATCCTCCCTCCTTCCTTCCTCCCCATCCTCCCACCTCCCCGCGTTCCACCCACCCAGTGCAGCGCTTCGTGGCCCCATAGGGAGCTCCACCGAAGCCTGCAGTGGGACCGCCCGCATGCGCCCCGGAAACCCAAATTGGCATTTTCACGTACCCAGGACAGCGCTCCTTGGCCCCATGAGGAGTTCCACCGACGCCCCAAGTGGGACCGCCCGCATGCGTCCCGGAAACCCCATCTGGTTTTTCACCCACCCAGTGCAGCGCTTCGTGGCCCCATACTGAGCTCCACCGAAGTCCCCAGTGGGACCGCCCGCATGCGCCCCGGAAGCCTAATTTGGGATTTTCACCCACCCAGTGCAGCGTTTCGTGGCCTCATAGGGAGCCCCACCGAAGCCCCCAGTGGGACCGTCTGCGTGCGTCCCGGAAACCCAATTTGGCATTTTCACCAACCCTCTACAGCGTTTCGTGGCCCCATAGGGAACTCCGCCGAAGCCCCCAGTGGGACCGCCTGCATGCGTCCCGGAAACGCAATTTTGCATTTTTTCCCACCCAGTACTGCGTCTCGTGGCCCCATAGGGAGCTCCGCCGAAGCCCCACGTGGGACTGCCCGCATGCGCTCAGGAACCAAATTTGGCATTTTCACGAACCCAGTCAGCGCTTCTTGGCCCCATAAAGACCTCCACACAAACCTCCAGTGGGACCGCCCGCATGTGTCCTGGAAGCCCAGTTTGCATTTTCGCTCGCCCAGTACAGCGCTTCGTGGCCCAATAGGGAGCGCCGCCGAACCCCCAATGGGACCGCCCGCGTTCTTCCCGGAAGCCCCAATTGGCATTTTCACCCACCCAGTACAGCGGTTCGTGGCCCCATAGGGAGCTCCGCCGAAACCCCCAGTTGGACTGCCCGCGTGCGTCCCAGAAACCCCAATTGGCATTTTCACCCACCCAGTACAGCGCTTCGTGGCCCCATAGGGAGCTCCACCGAAGCCCCTAGTGGGACCGTCTGCATGCGTCCCGGAAACCCAATTTGGCATTTTCACCCACCCTCTACATACAGCGTTTCGTGGCCCCATAGGGAGCTCCGCCGAAGCCCCCCGTGGAACCGTCCGCATGCGCTCCCCCCCCACCCAGTGCAGCGCTTCGTGGCCCCATAGGGAGCTTCACCGAAGAAGATATTCACAATTTCGGTGCCCACAACTGCATATGGTTGGGTCTTTCGCCAGGATACTGTTTTGTAGAAGCGCTAAGAAAATCATGCGTTGTGTAAGCGTTGTCAGACTGGTCGTTCAGCGCATTCAGCATGAAAGCGCAAAAAAAACAATACAAACAAAGCCACAAACACAGCCCTACCAACGCTAAAACAAATAGCGTTTTTTTAGCGTTTTCAGCTTGTCAAGAACCCGACGTGGAAAAGCTAAAAAACGCCCAGGGCGCTTTTAAGGCGAACCAAGTTGTACGGTATCGGGAACGGGTGGACGGCTTGGCTTTGAGTGGTATGAGGCTACATCGGCGCCGCCCCAACCTACTACTACTACTACTACTACTACTACTACTACTACTACTACTACTACTACTACTACTACTACTACTACTACTACTATGTTTGCGTCCCCCCACGGGGTGACGCGCGCACGGCGACATTTATGTTGCATGGCAAAAATTATGGGGAGGGTTGTCCAGGGGGGGTTGTCTGGGGGGGGGGGGTCCGGCTCCTCGCGGGGTTGTCTAAGGGGTTGTCCGGGCCGTGCCCGTTTGCCAACGCACGCACATGCTTTAATCATCCATATCGTCAGAAGCGTGGCACAGCCAGTCAAACCCAGCTGGAAAGGGTGCCTCTCTCCTCCTTACCCTCTTTTTCGTTCCTCCTCCTCTCGCGTCCTCCCGCTTCCGCGCGAACATCCTCATTGATCATTGTTTCCCGCGAAGCGTGGCTGGCTGAAGTCTTGTAGTTGTAGAAGCTAGTTCCAGCCGCGGGACCAGCGCACAGAGACATGCTCAAAATGAGGAGGTTGTCTGGGCTTACGCATGCCCAGATCTGAGGTGTTCCGGCCAGTTTCGCCTGCGATATCCTTGCAAGTCTGCGCTCGGAGATGCCGCCCACGAGACGGTCCGTTCTCGGAACCTTGGTCTCAGACTTGCCCTGACCTCAGGTAGTCCGAGAGAAGACAGCCACCGTCGACCCCCAATACAAGGACAAGGCCTGTCCCCCGCACGTCGGGTTCTCAAGGGGACTGTCTGGGGGGTTGTCAGCCGGGTTGTCCTGGTGGTTGTCCGGGGGTTGTCTTGGCGCAGTCCTGCCGAAGCCTTGTCTTGTGCCTCCTCATTCTTCAGCCTTCAGCCTTCTCCTGCCAAGGAGGAGAAGGAAGAAGGTTGGAAGGAGGAGGAGGAGGAAGAGGAGGAGGAGGAGGACAGGGAGGAGGAGGAGGAGGAGGAGGAGGCCTTGTCTTGTGCCTCCTCAGCGCCAAGGCCACCTTCCCCTGCGACATCCTCGCAACTCTGAGCTCGCGGATGGCATGTCCTGATCTGAGGTTGTCCAGCCCCAATTTCGCCCGGGACATCCTCGAAGCCATGGCTTCTGAGATGCTGCGCGCGAGGTTGTCCAGCCAGTTTTGCCTGCGACGGCCTCGCAACTCTCTGCACAAAGGTGCCCTGACCCAAGGATGAGCAGACACAGCACTCCTACGGAATCGGGGGTAAGGTTGCGAATGGTGCTGTCGTTGGAGCACAGGTCATATCCCTGAACTGGAGTGGTGCTGTCGCCTGAGCGGTGATTACACTCTCGATTTGGATGTGAGCTGTCCCCCGAGCACTGGATGTTGCTGTCGCCTGAGCGCCAGCCACATCCCTGATTGCAACAGAAGCTCTCTCCAGTTCGCCGGCCACATCCCTAGTAGGAACGGAGCTCTCGCTCAATCGTTGGCCACATTTTCATGCTAGGGCACTTGTGGTCTCCATCTCGAAGGGGTTGTCCGGGGAGTTGTCCGGAATGTTTTTTGAGACGCTCTTCTTCCATACAACATAGAGTACATGCGTCGTGACGGGCGTTTTCTGGTCACACCGCTCGGGAAACGATATGCTACAAGATGGGTGTACTATATGTTCGGGTCGGGCGCGCGCCTCCAAGGAGGATATATCGTATTCGTATGTCTCTGTGCGTCCCACTACATGTGGCTCCAGCTGCATACGACACGTTCTCGTTGGCAGCGTTGTCCTTCGTCACCAGTGTGCCACTCCTGTCGGGCTGGGGGCCGCTTCTCCGTAGAAGGCTGGGGCCCATGCGACGGGCTGCGCCTGGACCTGGGTTTTGGCACGTGCAGATCGACGCCAGGCCCCCGACGTCATGATTTTTTTTTCACCGCCCACCGAACCACCCCAACCCAACCCGAACGCCCCGATTTGTCCTCAATTTTCAGTGGGGGGAGTTCATGAAAAAATGCATATGAAGCCCGTACCCCCGCCAACCCGAAATTCGGGCGAAACTCGGGTCTTCGGGTTGGGTTGGGTGGTCTGGTAGGTAGTCATTCGCAGCGTCGACTCCCCCGGAGTTCTCGACCCATCTCCTGGGACCGGTGTCACATCCCGATCAGTTCTGCTGACGCTTCCGGGGCTAAGCGAGGGCCACCATGAAGCCGAAGATAGCGGAAAGCCTCCCGTCGTGATTCTGTTCGCGACAACGAGGGGGTTTGGGACGCGTGGCCCCTCAACGAGCGTTTCGGCGTGGCTCCTCCTGCTCCTCCTCCTTCTCGCCCTCCTCCTCCTCCGCCTATGCCTCTTTGTCCTCCCCGTCCTCCCCCTCACCCCCTCTCTCGAGCATCTTTCTCGTCCTCCTCTTCTTATTGTGCCCCTCCCCCTTCTCATGATCTCTTGTTCCTTCACACACGTACGAAAAAACAGCGATGGGGGCGCCGGTGACGACGGGGCGAGTGCGTCAGAAGGTCTACGGCATCACCGGTGCGCAGCTGCTGCTGACTGCCGCGATCTCCACGCCGGTCGCGGGGAGGATGGGGGAGGAAGAGGTTGGCGGGGAGGGGGCGAAATGGGAGGACGAGGAGTCGAAGAAGCAGCTGCAGAAACATAAACGTTCGGAGCTCCGCGCGCGGATTTCATGGGTCGGCACCCCTGGGCCCACCTGGCGGCGCCTCTGGCACAGTCCCTGGCGCGGGAGGGCCCCCAGCGCCGATCCAAGAAGTCCGCGCGGAGCTCCGTGGGTCTATGTCTACGCTTTTTTTTGTGCGTGCGTCTGGCCGAAGGGCAGAGGAGGAGGGTGAAGAGGCGGAGGATATGGAGAACGATGGGGGCTGGAAGGAACAGGACGAGGACGCAGAGGGTAACGGGCGGAGGATATGGAGAACGATGGGGGCTGGGGGTGAAGAGGCGGAGGATATGGAGAACGATGGGAGGATGGTGAGCACGAGGACGCAGAGGGGAACGGGCCCTGGAGCATGGGGGAAGAGAGCTCCCGCCCTCTCGCCCTGGCGCTTCTCGCACCACCTCCGAGTGGACCCGCGGGAGACCCATGTGGGAAGAGGACGGCAGGGCCTGCGAGCGAAGGTGGCCCTCGACAGGGCCTGTCTTCGCCAGACATGTAGGTGATCGTTTGGGCACTTCTTGGAGGCATTACGTTGCCAGATAAGGCGCGGCGCCTGATCTTGTGAGGACACTTTTTGGAGGCATTATATTGCCAGATAAGGCGTGGCGCCTGAGCTTGTGTGGACACTTTTGGAGGCATTACGTTGCCCCCAAAAAACATGATGGCGATCGTTTTCTGATTCAGTGTTTTGCCGAGCGGCGCGGGCCCTCGCACCCCCCCCTCCCTCCCTCCCCCCCCTGGGGTAGATCTTGGCTGTGTGTTGACACCTGTTGCGAGCGGGTGGGCTCTCCCCCAGAGAACGCAGTGCTGCAAACCGTCGCACTAAGCAGAGGTCTGGAGCCAGACCCCCCCACCCCCGCTCCCTCCCAGGAGGGGGGGGGACGAGCATGAGGTGGGAGGCAACTGTCAAAACGATGATGAGGACGGGGAAGAGGAGGACGACTACGATTAGCAGGTAGAGAGGGAGAGGACGATTGAATAAGGGATGATTTATGGAAGACGGTGAAAGGATGAAGGAATGGCGAGGAGAGGATAAGGAGGAGGAGGAGGAGGATACTTAGAACGATGGTGGTGGAAAACCAGGATCAATTCGAAAGAGGAGGAGGAGGAGAAGAAGGAGGACGACGAGAAGGAGAAGGACGGTAAGGATGATGATGCTGATCATGATGATGTTGATGATGATCATGGTGATGATGGTGATGATGGTGATGATGATGTTGATGAGGAGGATGCTGATGATGAAGATGATGGTGATGAGGGTAAGGAGGATCTCAGGAAGAGGAGAAGTAGGATGAGGAGACTGGTAATGATGACAATGAAAGACAGGAGATGGAAGATGTCGTGTCGCGCATGGCCGGCACCTCAGGTAAGCATCAACCTTGACAAGATGGACCCAGCATCGGTGAGCACTGTCCTCATGTTCTCCAGCGTGATGACGCTTGTCACCATGTTCTCGCTGGTTTGCTGCCCCGAGATGGCGAGGAAGGCTCTCTGCTGTGTTTCCTCGTCGTTCGCGCTGTCTCCCACCTTGGCCTCGTGTTCTGCTCACCATCAACCATCCCGTTGTTGCTGCTGCTGCTGCTGCTCCTCCTCCTTCTCCATCTGCCACCATTTTCTCCTCCTTCCTCCCCCTTCTTCCCCCTTCTCCTTTCTCCTCCTCCTCCCCCTCCTCCTCCTCCTCTTCCCCCTGTCCTCGTCCAGCCCTCATTGGACTCTTGTGGAGCGCCGCCGCCGCATCTTCTTCCTCCTGCTCCTCCTGCTTCTCCTCCTCCTCGCCCTCCTCCTCCTGCTCATTCTCCTCCTCCTTCTCCTCCTTCCCCTGTCTCCCGTCCTCCTCCTCCTTGCCCTCCTCCTCCTCCTCCTCCTCCTCCTGATTCTCCTCCTCCTCCTCCTTTTCCTCCTCCTCCTCCTCCTACTCTCTTCGTTCTCTCCTCCTCCTCCTCCTCCTCCTTCTCCTCCTCCTCCTCCTCCTCCTCCCCTCCTCTCTCCCGTTCTTCCTCTTCTCCTCCTCCTTCTCTCCCGTTCTCCTCCTCTCCTCCCTCCTCCTCCTCTCCTCCTCCTCCTCCTCTCCTCTCTCTCCGTTCTTCTTCTCCTCCTCCTCCCTCCTCCTCCCTCCTCCCGCTCCTTCGCCTCCTCCCTACTGCTCCTCCTCCTCCTCCTCCTCCTCCTCCTCCTCCTCCTCCTCCTCCTCCTCCTCCTTCTCTGTTCCCACCACCCCCGTCACTCTGAGGTCAGGGGGTGGGGGGCTGGACAGAAGGACGAGGAGATGCAGGCGGAGGCGGGGCAGGGCCCTCCCCGCGCGGGCCTCCGGCCCGCCGCTGCCGGCAGAGGTGCCGCAGAATTACATCCTCCTCTTCATCTTCACCGCGTTCGAGGGCGTCCTGGTCCCTACACCTAAGTCGGGCGTGTTCCTCTACAGGAGGAGTATTCAAAAGTAGCAAAAAAAAGAGTGGGGGACGATCTCCCGACTATTTTTAGCATGTGTGGGATATGTTTCGACTATTCTTAATTTTTCGCCCAGAATCCACCTGTAGGGGGACATGCCCGACCTAACCCTAGAACCCCTTCCGGTTATGAAAAATCACGAAAGGAGGTTTCTTTCTATTTTCGGCCCTTGGGGGCCCTTGCCGGGCCCTGGAGCCGTCAAAA
This sequence comes from Prorocentrum cordatum, assembly GCA_963575745.1. Taxonomy (NCBI): domain Eukaryota; class Dinophyceae; order Prorocentrales; family Prorocentraceae; genus Prorocentrum; species Prorocentrum cordatum. Next base: position 36,865 of record CAUYUJ010016255.1, read on the forward strand.
AAAACGACTCAGGATGAAAAAGTGGTCCTGGGGAAGGGGTCCAGACATCTAGGGGTCGACGTCATTGAAAAATGCATTGCGTCGGGGATCTGGGTTTAAGGGGAGGAAAAGGTACGCATCCCGCTACCCTTTCTTCGTTTTCCTTGTTTTGGGCCTCCTCGGAGGCCCACGTCGCCATGGCTGGATTCGCTTCGAAATCCTGGTCATAACGTGCCCCGGGAGAGGTCTGGAGAGTAGTTGTATCGGTGTTTTGGGTTTCCCCAGCCTTCAGACGGTGTGTCGATGCAAACCGGGGTCAGCCAGAACGCTGGACCTTGCAGGATCCTGCCGAGCCAGGGGTGCATTGACCCGGGCTTGCAGTCAGGATCCTGCGGGATCCCGCAGGATCTTGCAGGATCCTGACTGACCCGGGTGTGCACTGACCCGCGTCTAGGGCTGGACCTAAACATTGTGTTGCTGGACTTCGGCCGTGTTTTGTTTGTCGTCTTGGCAGGGAGATACACGACCACAGGTAGAGCACAACGAAGGACAAGGCGAAAGCAGAACGGACAACAACGTTCAGGTCCAGCCCTGCCCGCGCGAGTGCGTCCCCGATCTAGAACCTTCGGACGGGGTCGGAGCAGATGGGTCCGGAGGATTGGGCCCGTCGGTGACCAGAGGCCTCTCTGAGTTGCCTCCTGGGGTTCATTCGGAGGAGGCCTCACTGGGGGCCTTTTGGGGTGGGGGGTTCGGGGCGTCTCCTTGGGGCCTTTTTCGGGCATCGTGGGGCCTCCTTGGGACCTCTTGGCGGCTTCTGTGTGCCTCTTGGGTGCCTGCTGGGGCCCTGGAGGCGGTCCCGGAGGGCATCCTGGGGTGACGTGCTCCGAGCGTCAGTTCGTGCCACCCCTCCTGGGGCCACCTGGGAGGCGTCTCCCTCTTCTGCTTGGTATTCCCCAGACGGTGCTTACACTTACAGTGGGGGCGCGCATCAAGAAGTCAGATGCTTTTCTTCAGGGTACCCTGGGTTTCTTCGCTCCGCGTGCTGAGATGTGACTTCCCGCGGCCGTCAAAGAAGCTGATGCGTCCAGGGTGCTCCGGGCTTCCACTCAGGTGCACATCGCGCGCGTGTTTTCAGGGCTGGGTCTCTTGCGAGGGTTGTTTTACGACCGCGCCCGCACTGCAGGGGTTCTTAGTCTGTTTTGTTGGGGGCTTGGATGTGCAGTTACGGCGTTCTTCGCCTCTCTTTCTCTCTCTCTCTCGCACGCCGGACGCTTTGCCGATCGGTGGCCCCGGCTGGCCCCGCGCTGGTGCGGATGGCTTATGCCCCACCGCCGACGAAAAAGCACGTGTACGGCGGGGTTCTGTCCGATGGCTGGTTGCTGGCCGCCCGTCGACGCTTCGCGGGCGCCGCCCCTGGGCGCCGTGTGTGGCCGCCCGTGGGCCGTGGCCGCCCGTCGACGCCTCGCGGGCAACGCCCGTGGGCGCCGTGCGTGGCCGCGCGTGGGCCGTGGCCGCCGCTGGGCGCCTCGTGGCCGCCCGTGGGCGCCTCGCGTGGGCGCTGCGCGGGGGCCGCCCGGCGCCCACCGCAGAGCTCACGCCGCACAGCGTGCCAGCATGCGGGCTGCACCACACAGCTGGCACCACGTGGCCTGCACCACCTACTTTGCACCACACAGCTCGTACAGCACAGCTTGACCATATGTGTATATATACACACATATAATACGTATATGTATACATACATATACAGAATAAATATATATATATATATATATAGGTTCATGTATTCACAGAACTGTTACACCAGGTAGCTTGCACCACCTAGCTCTGACCACTCATGTTTCACCGCACAACTTGCAACACGTATACAGTACTGCACCACGCGGCCTACCCCACATAGGCTTCACGTGTTTCGCACCGCACAGCTTGCGCTACATACCTTATATCTTACACCACATAGTTGTACCTTATATGTACATGTATGTACTGAACTGCACCGCTTGCACTACATAGCTTGCACCACATCGACTGCACCGCGTAGCTTACACCGCATAGTCGCAACATATACGCTGCAAGTCCCCAGTACAACCACTTGCTGCTTGGGGGTCCACGTTGGCATGCGGTGCGCTGAAGGCTGCAGCCCAGCGCACGAGGCACACGCCCGTGGGCGCCCACTGGCCGCCCACGGGCGGGCCCCGGGCGAAACCCCGGCACGCCCACCCAGCGCACGAGGCGCCCACGAGGCGCCCACGGGCAGGCGCCAGGCGAGGCCTCGGCACGCCCACGAGTCCGCCGCAGGAAGGCGCCCACGAGGCGCCCACGAGCAGGCGCCGGGCGACCCCTCGGCACGCCCGTGCCGCGCACGAGGCGCCCACGAGGCGGCCACGAGGCGGGCGGCAGGGGCAGCGTGGGCGCGCCCACCCAGCGCACGAGGCGCCCCACGGGCGGGCGCCGGGCGAGCCCTCGGCACGCCCGCCCAGCGCTCTTGGCGCCCACAGGGCGGCGACGGGCGGCCAGCAGGCCGAAGCTTGGCGCGTCCGCCCCCAAGACGCGGCGCCCACGAGGCGCCCGCCCACTGGGCAGCAGTCGAGAGCCCAGCATTCCCAGCCGGTGTCCCGAAGTAGCCTGGGAACCCCGGAGTGAAAAGTGGCGGCGCTGCTCGGGGGAGCGATCCTTCGGCCTGTCGAGTGAATGTGGCCCGTTCGGCCAGCCCGGAGGGCATGCACGGCGGCCCCAGAGGTCAGCAAGACAGCGCCAGCACGGGCTTCGGAGGCCATCGCAGAGCATGTCCGAGGTTTCGACCCCCAGCCACGCCCCCGAGGCCTCCGAAAAAGCCACGTGGGGATTCACAGGAACTCGCGAGAGAGCGCCCAGCAGCGGCCGTACCTCGGGGCTTGGATCCCCCGGAAGAGTGCGTGCACTGGTCAGCGCAGAGAGCCCGAAGGGGCCTGAGGACGGACAATCCACTCGGTGCCTACGACATGGTGGTGGGCCCATCGGGAAGAGTGGAGAGCCGACCGGTTTCGCAGCGGGCCAGTCGCATGAATGGCAGGTTCTTAGGGGCTCTCGTCTTTCAAGGGGGGTGCTCTCCGCAGTGAACAGGGCTGCATGAAGGATGTGTGGTCCTCCTCCCCGACCTCCTCCTCCTCCTCCTCCTCATCATCATCATCCTCATCCTCATCCTCCCCCTCCTCCCCCTCCTCGACTTCGGCGTCTTCCTCCTCCTGGCTCCTGGTTCCTGATGGCATGACAGATCTTCGATCGCTGTCCTCTCCTCCTCCCCCTCCTCCTCCTCCCCGATCTTCCTGCTCCTCCTCTTCATCCATCTTCCTGCTCCTCCTTTTCCTCATCCTCCTCATCCTCCTCCTCGATCCTCCTCCTCGATCCTCCTCCTCCGTCGCTGACCCACACGACTCCATCCGTGGCTGCGCTTCTTCCCGGAGGACGGCCCTCCGGGGAGCAGAGGGAGGAGGTCGGGCTGCAAGACGGGAGGGTGCACTGCTGTACTGCACCATCGTTGCTGCATCTTGGGCTTGCCCCTCGTCCTGCCTCATCCTCGTCTTGCCCCCTTCGGCCGTGGAGGGGCAGGAACAGGGGGAAGAGGCCAGGGAGGGCCAGGAGGAGGATGTCGCCAGTGAGGGGGGCGACAGGCAGCAGGAGGATGAGGAACAGGAGGAGGAGGAGGAGGAGGAGGAGGAGGAGGAGGAGGAGGAGGAGCAGCTGCAGCATCAGCAGAAGCAGCAGCAGCAGCAGCAGCAGCAGCAATCATGAGCAGGAGCAGAATGAGGAGGAGGAGGAGGAGGAGGAGGAGGAGGAGGAGGAGACCAGGACGAGCGCAAACGGAGGATGTGGAGGATGAGGAGGCGGAGGAGGAGGAGGAGGAGGAGGAGGAGGAGGGGAGCAGCAGCAGCAGCAGCAGCAGCAGCTGCAGCATCAGCAGAAGCAGCAGCAGCAGCAATCATGAGCAGGAGCATAATGAGGAGGAGGAGGAGGAGGAGGAGGAGGGAGGAGGAGGAGCAGGAGGAGGAGGAGGAGGGGGGGAAAGGGGGGCAGCAGCATCGGCAGCCCGTGGCGCGCGAGCCTGGGGGGGGGGGAGCGGGCAAGGAGGACGGTGCCAGGTCGGCGCTGTCTGCTCCACCTACTCGACCCAGGCCGTGGTGGCAGCGCTGCTCGCCACGTCGATCGTCGTGATCGGCCTCACGCTCTACGCGTGGAACACGAAGAGCGACCCCGGGCGTCCTCCCGCCCGCTCCCACCTGGCTCCCGCCCCCCGCCTGCTCCTCCTCGTCCCGCCGCTGTTGCCTCCTTCCCTCCCCTCCTCCTTCTCCTTGCCCCAGGGGGGCGGAGGATGCTGGGAGGGAGTGTGCAGGAGGAGGAGGAGGAGGAGGAGGAGGAGGAGGAGGAGGAGGAGGAGGAGACCAGGACGAGCGCAAACGGAGGAGGTGGAGGATGAGGAGGCGGAGGAGACGAAGGAGAAGGAACGGGAGGAGGAGAAGGAGGAGGAGGAGGAGGAGGAGAAGAAGGAGGCGTACTAGGAGGATTACGAGAAGGATCGACCATGGATGATGGGACGTGGGAGATGGACTGGGAAGAGGAAGAGGGGGGATGACGCTTGACATACTGACGACGGCGATGACGAGGATGTTAATCAGGATGATGATGCGGATGGTGTTGCTGCGGTTGTTGCTGTTGTTCCTGATGATGATGCTGATGCTGATTATGATGATGCTGATGGCGATGTTGAGGATGAGGATGCGGATGAGGATGCTGAAGGTGCTGGTAACGATGATGATGGTTGTGTTGATGATGACGATGATGTTGATGATGCTTATGATGATGATGATTACGATGCTGCTGATGGTGATGTTGTTGATGCTGATGCTGATGATGAAGATGATCATGACCACGATGATGATGATGATGATGATGATGATGCTGACGATGATGATGATGATGATGATGATGATGATGATGATGATGGCGATACCGACGATGCGGAGGAGGAGATCGATTAGGAGGAGGACGACGGGAATGCACACCTAAATGCGGATGTGCTTGATGATGAGTTTGATGGTGATGTTGCTGCTGTTGTTGATGTTGCTGTTGACGACGACGATGACGATGATGATGCTGATGATGATGCTGGTGATGTTGACGCTGATAGTGTTGCTGATGAGAAGGATGATGAATATAGCAATGCCGATATTGCGGCTTTTGCTGATGGTGATGTTGATCTTGATGATGTTGTGTCTGCTGCTGATGCTGCTGATGATGCTGTTTGTGGTGGTGGTGGTGATGGCTATGATGATGATGGCGGTGGTAAAGCTGACGACGACAATGGCGATGACGTCGATGATGCTATGACTGATGATTGGGATGATGGTGATGGTGACGACTATCGTGATGGTGGTGATGATGATGGTTTGATGGTGATGACGACGAATCCTCATTTCTGATAGTAGGGGTGGTGATGGCGATGGCGATGGTGATGGGAGGCGGGGGAGGAAGATGGTAAGGCGGATGCGGGGGAAAAGGAGGAACAGGATCAACAGGAGGAGGAGGAGGTTCTTTCTCCTTATCCTCCTCCTCATCCTCATCCTGAATTCTTCCCCCGTCCCACTCCCCTCCGCCTCCCCTCCCCTAATTCTCCCCAATCCCCCCCTCCTCCTCCTTCCTTCCCCTCCCTCCGCTTTTCCACTCCGGCCTCAGGAGGAGCGTGAATGGATGGGTCTGGATGGGCATGGCGAGTGAGGGGCACCTGCCTTCTCTTCCTCTCCTCCCCTCCCGTCCTCCCGCTTGCGTCCTCTTCCACGCTCGCCCCTGCTTCCTCCATCCCCCTATCCGCTCTCTTCCCCCCTCCCGTCCTCCGTCCTCCGTCCTCCCCCCTCCGTCCTCCGTCCTCCGGCCTCCTCCTCCTCCTCCTCCTCCTCCTCCTCCTCCTCCTCCTCCTCCTCCTCCTCCTCCTCCCCCTCCGTCCTCCGTCCTCTTCCTCCTCCGTCCTCCTCCCCCCTCCGTCCTCCGTCCTCCGTCCTCCTCCGTCCTCATTCCCCCCCCGAGCCCAGGAGCGACTTCACGGGGTGCGGCCCCTACCTCGTGGCGATGCTGCTGGCGCTGATCGGTCCTCCTCCTGGGGACCCCAAAAGTCTTTTTCGCCTCGCAAATAGGAGTGAGGAGGAGGAGTGAGGAGGAGGAGTGAGGAGGAGGAGTGAGGAGGAGGAGGAGAGGAGGAGGAGGAGGAGGAGGAGGAGGAGGAGGTGAGGAGGAGGAGTGAGGAGGAGGAGTGAGGAGGAGGATGAGGAGGAGGAGAGGAGGAGGAGTGAGGAGGAGGAGTGAGGAGGAGGAGTGAGGAGGAGGAGGAGGAGGAGGAGGAGGAGGAGGAGGAGGAGGAGGAGGAGGAGGAGGAGGAGTGAGGGGGAGGAGGAAGAGGAGGTGGAGAGGGAGCAGGAGGAGGAGGAGGAGGAGCAGGAGGACGAGGAGTCCCCCCCAAAAAAGAGGCAGCGAAGAGGGATCGCGATCAGGAGCGCCTGCTCAGCGTGTCGCGCCGGCAGCTCTGGCCCACTGCGCTTCGGGGCGACGCGCGGAGCACGTCGCAGTCCCCAAGGCAGCCACGTCTCGGAGCTTTCCCCCTGGGGCCACCCTTTGCCACGAGGCGGAGCGGCATGCCATCAGCTGTTAGCGCATGGCAGGTCGCAGGGGCCGCCGCCGCGACGCGCTCAGAAGGAGGAGGAGGAGGAGGAGGAGGAGGAGGAGGAGCCCCGCCTAGTGGCTCACATGCCGGCGTGTCTCAGCGCAGTGGAAGGGTGGAGGTGCTGAAGGATGATTGTCAGACCCCGGGCGCGAGGGGAGTCTACCAGGCTGCCAGCTCGTGATCTGGCTCGTGTGCATGTTCGGGAGCTGTCCGCCCGAAGTGCAGAAGCTCTACGCTCCGGGGCCGGGAAGTCTGCACAGCGGAGTCCACCCCGTGCTCCACGTCTCTTGCTCGTTCTCCTCCTGGTCCTCCTCCTCCGCTTGCTGTGCTCCTCTTACTTATCCTCTACCTGCTGCGGCTCCACCTTATCCTTGTCCTTCTACTCCTGATTATCATGATCAACTTGCGGTCTGGGGGCCGTTTCGCACGTAGCACCCCGCATTTGCGGATACGAGTGAGGGGGTGGGCGCGGGGTAGGTCGCGGGATGAGTCGCAGGCGGGTCGCGGGTGGGTCGCGGGGTGGGTCGCGGGTGGGACGCGGGGTGGGTCGCGGGCGGGGACGGCGACACCGCAACCACAACAACATAACATCCAGAATCCGCCGGACGTTTCTCTACTTCTGCCACGCACCCAGGGAAATTGAATGACCGTTTGGCCCCCTCGCTGTTATGTATGTGGGTGGGGGAACCTATTCTTGGTGGAGGGTCGCTGTGTCCAGAAAGCCCCATCGTTCTTTATTCAACGGTCGCTGTGGCAGCACGATGACTGTACTCCTTCCTCTGCTGCTTCTTCTGCCGCGCCTCCTCCTGCGCCTCCTGCTCCCCTTGTATATCATCGACCTGCCCTTCCTGCCACACCTGTTCTCCTGCTCACCATTGCCCTACGCCGCATCCCTTACATCCCCTTCATCCTGTTCCTTCTTCGCGCCACACGCCCACATACAGCCACACAAGTATCACAAATCGTGGTGGCAAGGCGTTCGTATGACAAAAGCAAACGCCTGATTATCCGTAAGGGCTTCGCCCCCTGCCGCCGGCCCCCTCTCTATCACAATGGGATGCGTCAGAGTTGCGTCGGTGCGTCTCGGCGCTGCCTTGGCGCATGTGGGAAAATCATGCGGGGGGCGGGTAGGAAGTATCAGCGCATATTGTGACGTTGGCGTTATCGAAACGCTTACGGCGAATCACCGCCGCCCCCTGCCCTTTCAGAAGCGCCTATGTGAATCGGTTTGGAAAGCCTTCGGGGAACACGTGGGGGAGGAAGAGGAAGAGGAGGAGAAGGAGGAAAAAGGAGAAGGGGGAGGATGCCTCTCCAGGGCCTCTTGAGGCACTCTTGGGCTCGATTGGGCCATCTTGGGACCGTCTTGGAGGCCATGTTGGTGCTATCTTGGGCTCCCTTGGAGCCTCTTAAGGCCCTCTTGGGGTCTTTTGGGGGACTTCTCGGGGATCTCTTTGGCCGTCTTCGGGCGTTCCTGGCCCGTCTGACGCCGTCGGGAGCCGTCTTGGGGGCCTCTCTGAACGGGCTTGGGGCCCTCTTGGGGCGCTTCGGGGCCGTCTTGGAGGCCATCTTGGGCGTCTTGGAGGCCTCTTGGCCCGTCTTGGGGCTCTCTTGGGGCCGTCTTGGGGGGCCTCTTGGGCCGTCATGGGGCCATCTTTGAGGCCTCGTGGGCGATCTTGGGGCGATCTTGGGGGCCTCTTGGGCCGTCTTCAGCAGTTTGAATGCCGAGAAGAAGCAGATGCCAAAATCTTTCAAAAACCTAACGACAATCAATGATTTTGGCCTCTTCGGGCCCTTCTGGAGGACCTCTTGGAGGCCTCTTGGGTCGTGTTGGGCCGTCTTGGAGGCTTCTCGGGCGACCTTGGAGGTATCTTGGACTCTCTTGGGCCGTCTTGGAGGCCGTCTTGGACCTTGGACCATCTTGGGCGGACTTGGAGGCCGTCTTGGACCATCTTGGAGGCCATCTTGGGCCAACGTGGCCATCTTGGAGGCCATCTTGAGCCGTCTTGGAGGATTGGTTGGGGGATTGAGGTCCTGGGCAATCTTTTCCGGTGGCCGGCGGGACGGGCCGAAGCCCCAGGGGGAGTTCTGCTGGAAAAGAACCAAAACCACAACCGAAAGGGTTCAGCACGCTAGGCACCCCTGTGATGAATCAACAGGGGGCAGCGGATCGAAGACGCCTACGGCGAATCACCGCCGCCCCCTGCCTTTTTGGAAACGCCGATGTGGCCGAAAGTTGGACTAGAGCTTGGCCAAGCTATCGGACCATGAGTTCCCCGAGTCGGTTTGGAAAGCTTTCGGGGAACACATGGGAGAGAATGATTGTGAACAGGAAGAGGAAGAGGAAGAAATAGAGTAGGAGGATGAGGGTTGTTAGGAGTCTCTTGGGGCACCCTTGGGGTCTGTTGGGAGCTTCTTGGGGGCCTCTTCGAGGCCTCTTGGAGGCATCTTGGGGGCCTCCTTGGGCCTCTTGGGGGCCTTTGGGGGCTTCCTGGGGGTCTCTTTGGCCGTCTTAGGGCGTTCCTGGTCCGTCTGACGCCGTCTGGAGCCGTCTTGGGGGCCTCTCTGGGCCGTCTTGGGGCCCTCTTGGGGCGCTTCAGGGCCGTCTTGGAGGCCATGTTGGGCGTCTTGGAGGCCTCTTGGGCCGTCTTGGGGCGCTCTTGGGGCCGTCTTGGGGGGCCCTTGGGCCGTCATAGGGCCTTCTTGGAGGCCTCTTGGGCGATCTTGGGGGCCTCTTGGGCCGTCGGAAGGCCGAAAAGATGAAAACGCAAAAAACCTTCAAAAACCTAAGGAAAACCAATGATTTTGGCCTCTTCGGGCTCTCCTGGAGAACGTCTTGGAGGCCTCGTGGGCCATCTTGGAGGCATCTTGGGGCCATCTTGGCCGTCTTGGAGGGCATCTTGGGCCGTCTTGGAGGCATCTTGGAGCCATCTTACCCGTCTTGGAGGCCATCGTGGCCGTCTTGGAGGCATCTTGGAGGCCATCTTGGGCCATCTTGGCCGTCTTGGAGGCCATCTTGGGCCAAGTTGGGGCAACAAAGGCATTGACAGACGGATTTTCGGAAATTTACGGGTGGCCGGCGGGACGGGCCGAAGCCCACTGGGGAGTTCTTTTAGAAAAAGAACCAAAACCAAAACTGAATCATCCAGCACGCCGTGCACCCCTGCAAGCAGGGGGCGGCGGATCGAAGACGCCTACGGCGAATCACCGCCGCCCCCTGCCTTTTTGGAAGCGCCTATGTGGCCGAACGTTGAGGCCAGACCTGCCAAGCTATCGGACCACGTGTTCCCCGAATCGGTTTGGAAAGCCTTCGGGGAACACGTGGGCATCTTGAAGGTCATCTTGGCCGTCTTGGAGGCCTCTTGGGCAAGCTTTGGGCGATCTTTGGGGCTTTTTGGGCCGTCTCGGGCCAGCTTCGAGCCAACTTCGGCCATCTTGGTGGGTTCCTGGCACGTCTGAAGCCGTCGGAAGCCGTTTGGGGGGCCTCTATGGGCCGACTTGGGGCCCGCTTGGAATGCTCCAGGGCCGTCTTGGAGGCCATCTTGGGCGTCTTGGAGGCCATCTTGGGCGTGTTGGAGGCCTCTTGGGCCCTCTTGGGGCCCTCTAGGGGCCATCTTGGAGGCCACTTGGGCCATCATGGGGCTCTCTTGGGGGCCTCTTGGGCGATCTTGGGGGCTTCTTGGGCCGTCTTGAGCCGTCGGAGAGCCGAAAAGGCGCAAATGCCAAAATCCTTCAAACACCAAGGGAAAATCAATGATTTTGGCCTCTTCGGACTCTCCTGGAGGACCTCTTGGAGGCCTCTTGGGCCGTCTGGGAGGCCTCTGGGGGGCCTCTTGGGCCGTCTTGGGCCGTCTTGGACTCTCTTGGGCCGTTTTGGAGGCCGTCTTGGACCATCTCGGGCGGACTTGGAGGCCATCTTGGGCCATCTTCGCGATTTGTTGAGGATGTCCCGAGCGAAACGGCCGTTTTTGGGCATTGACAGACGGATTTTCGGAAACTTGCGGGTGGCCGGCGGGACGGGCCGAAGCCCACTGGGGAGTTCTTTTAGAAAAAGAACCAAAACCAAAACCTGACTCGTCCAGCACGCCGTGCACCCCTGCAAGCAGGGGGCGGCGGATCCTAGTGGCCTTCGGCCCATCCCGCCACCGTGCCTTAGCTGTGGGTCTGTGGGGCCATCTTGGAGCCCTCTTGAGCCGTCTTGCCCTCTTGAAGGCGTCTTGGGCTGTCTAGGGGCGGTCTTGGGAGCTTCTTGAGCTGTCTTGGAGCGTCGGAAAGCTGAAGATGCGAGACAGCTCCAATCCTGCGAAAACCTTGGTAAAATCTACGATGCCTGGCCTCTTGGGGCTCTCTCGGGAGGCCTCTTGGAGCGCTCTTGGGGCCTCTTTGGGCCCTCTTGGGCCGTCTTGGAAAACCATCTTCGGGCGCCTTGTGGAACTCTTGGCCTCGGCAATGCGAATACGAGGTAATTTGCAGAAAGGTTTATGGCTTCAGGGACGCGAATCTGAAGTAATTTACTAGGGTTTGTTACCTCGGGGATGCATCACTTGCGTAATTTACGAGGGTGTGTGGCCTCGGGGCCGCGAACATTTCATGAATTATGGCCCGGGGACGTGAGTCTCACGTATTTTTAGGTGTCCCACGCCCCCCCATGAATTCGGAGAGCGCGATCTGGGCGTGGTGGCCAGGTCCTGTGGGGCTCTGCCCCCTCGCGCGGAGTTGAACAATGGACAGCAGGAAGCACAAACCAGGACTGCACACATTGGAGATTTGAGGCTGCAGCTGGCGCAGGGAGCAGCACGCCCATAAGCCTCGCAGCCCGATGGCCCCGCAAGAGGGGGCCGGCGGATCCTCCCCCGCTCTCGCTTTCTCCCTCTCCTCTTCTATTTCTCCCCCGCCTCTGCTCCTCCTCCTCCTCCTCCTCCTTCTCCTCCCTCCCCTCCCAGTCCGTTTCCTCCTGGCTGCATCCATCCCACTTTCTTAATTTCCACACCTCTCTGAAGATATGGTTCTGTAGTGCGTGCGGGCCATTGCCGACAAGCAGTTGTGCTCTTTGGGCAAGGCTTGCTCGGGTCACCCCACGCGTACAGGCCGTGAATATTTGAACCGCATTGAAGCAGGGGTCCCCCCCAAGGCTCTCAGCAAGTCCGACCTGGTCAGGCGGCAGGAGAGAGCCACGCTTTAATGTGGACAGGCACTTGCATCCGCAACGGGTTCCACTCCACTCCACTCCACTCCTCCTCCTCCCCTCCTCCTGCTCCTCCTCCTCCTCCTCATCCTGCCTCTTCCTTTGCCTTCCCTCCTCTCCATGATCACTCTTTCCCCCCCTCCTCCCCCCTCCTTCCCCCCTCCTCTCCCCCAATCTCCTTATTCCTCCTTCATCTTCTCGTCAGGAGTATCGAATAAGAAAAAACGCTGTAAACATAAACTTGTGGCGCCCCGCCCAGATTTGATGGATCCGCGGTGGGACCCCCTGGCGGCGCCTCCGGCGCCGCCTTTGGCGCAGTCCGCGCGCCAGGGAGGGGGTCCAGCGCATATCCAAGAAACCCGCGCGGAGCGCCAAAAGCTTATGTTCACAGTTTTTTTCTCTTCTAGAGTAATCTTAAGTCGGGCCTGTCCCCCTACAGGGGGATGTTCGACTTTTTTAAGAAACAAGAGAGTATATATATATATATGTGTGTATATATATATATAAAGAAGAAGATAATATTACAAAAATAATCAAAACATAATCCAAAAATAGTCTGGGGATTATTTGTTTCGTATTTTTCTGGCTTTTTTATGCATTTTTGGGGTTATTTTTTATTTTCGTCGAAAATCCCCCTGTAGGGGGACAGGCCCGACATAAGAGTAATCCTTAGTATTCCTTTTCTGAGTCTCGTGTGTGCCCTTCCTCGCCCGCTCCTCCGCCAGGCGGGAAGGGGAGGGGGTGAACGGATGCTCCACCGTGCAGACTTCTCGACCCCGTCATCTGGCTGGCGTGGTGATCTTCTCCATGTACCTCGTGTACGACACCCAGCTGATACTCGGAGAGTTCGGGGGCCATAAGCAAGAGTTCGGTCCTCCTCCTCCTCCTCCTCCTTCTCCTCGTTCTCCTCATTATCCTCCCATCCCGTCCTTCTTCCTCATTGGTTGCGCATCCCTGTCGCATCACCAGGCGCGTCGGGAAGGCGACTCGGTCGCTTCGGCAGTACTATACATATACTGCTATACAGTTACATCAAGTATGTATATGTGTAGCAGTGGCCTGGCGACAGACCCATCCCTGTGCAGTCACGCGTAGCGCAGGGGGCGGCCCTCTCTTCATATGTTGCGCGCCTCGGGACTGATCTGATAACGGGCTGCTGCGGAGCAAGCGTACATGGGCGCGTTGAAATACGTATTGGGCACGGGCTGCGTGAAGGGGGTGCCTAATAATCCAGTTACCTTCGCCCGAACCCGCCCACTGAGGCCGCAGGTGGAGCTCCTTGTAGGGCACGACCCGTGTGAGGAATGTTCCCCAATGGGCGTGTGGGACCCCATGCGAAGTTGCCCAGTGGTGCCATAGGTGTAGCTCGTTCTAGGGCACGATTCGCATGAACAGTGTGCCGACATGAACAGAGTGGCGATTTGCAAACCTCGTCTCTGGGGCTGTGGGTGATGCTCCCCGTGGGACACGTTCCGCGCGAGGGGTGTGCCGCAAGGGGCTGGGGCGGGGGCCCTACGCAACTCCTTGCAGTTCACGGTCCGTGTGAACGATGTGTTGACGTAAGAGACGCGACGCTACGCGAAGCTGCCCTTTAAGTGCAGTTACCTGCGGGGCAGCACTACCCGCGTGAGGTGTGTGCCGTTATGCAATGGGGCCGCAGGTGGAGCTCCTTGTGGGGCGTGCCGAGATGGGTGTGGGGCCGTACGTGGAGCTCCTTGCGGGCATGCCCCGTTTGAAGCATTTGCCGAGATAGGTGAGGAGACACTATTCGGATATGCATGGCCAGCAGAGCGCAGATGCTTCCACGTGGTGATCGGGGTGGGATGTCGTGCGCATCCATCCGCTGATTGAAATGACGCTGGCTTCGCCTTGGCTAGAACATACGCGCGCGTTGCTCTAGTACGTACGTGTGTATGTATGTGTGTATACATGCATGCATGTATGTATGCCTGTATACGTATGTGTGTATGCATGCATGTATGTATGTATGTATATATACATGCATGCATGCATGCATGTATGTATGTATGCATGTTTGTACACCCTACAGGATAATTAAGAAAAAGCAACTTCGGAGCCAGGGTCTGGATTTTCTTAACCCTATTTAAGAAAATCTGAGTTCCAGGGTAGACTATTGAGATTTTCTTAAGTATGTAAGATAGACGCCGAAACAAAACAAGAAGAAGGAGGAGAAGGCGGAGGAGGAGAGCGCAGGAGGAGGAGGAGGAGGAGGCGGAGGAGGAGGGGGGCATCTGAGCATTTGAATTGATTGGCATCATGTGCATTTCAATTGATTGACATTGTGCATCGCCGTCGGAACCGGAATGGGTTGCTTTTGGTATGCTTGAATTGACGGTCGTTCCTTCCGTTCCCGTCCCGTTCCGTTCCGTTCCTCCCGTATATATTCATGTTGGTTTATACCGGATATAATACTATAGATCGTTGGTTTTGTAATGATACCGGAGTTATTTTTCGGCGGTAATCGTTGGTTTATCGGCCGCATTTTTATTTATATTTATACCGGAATTGACAGTAATTACCGGGCAGCGGCAGCAGCAGTGGCAGCAGTTTATAAGGAGGAGCAAGGAGGAGGAAGCAGATCTTCTTTTGTCTTTCTCTCTTGCTTGCTTTCTCTACTCTTTCCCTCCTCCCTCCCGGCTTTGCCATAACATGCCCGCTGCCCCCCTTAGCGGCAGCCGCGAGGCGCCGCATGATTCGTTGTTCCCGTGGTCCTGTGGTCCCGTGGCGCGGCAGAGCTGGGTTTCGCGCTGCCTTTCGCCTGAGCGTGGCTGCGCCTCGCTCGAAGCCCGCGGGGTTGTCCGAACGGTTTGGTCTTGCGCGCCAACGGCTCGCGAGGTTGTCCCGACAGCGTGTCGTCTGACTCTGTGGTCCCCTGGCTTGATTATTTGGTGTCTGTTAAAAAACGCAAAAAGACATTAAACGAAAGGTTCGCGATTCAAGAGAAAGATATTAGAGTTTCGTGTCATTGTGGTCTTCTAGCCTTCATATTCGTAGCGTGTCTAAAAAAAACGCAAAACACATATTAAACGAGAGTTTCGCAGTCCGAGAGAATCATATCAGAGTTTTAGTTCTCGTGATCTTGTGTTGTCCTGATTCGTTACTCATGTAGTCACATGGCTCGATTATTCTGTCTCCTTGTGGCCTTGTGGCCTTCATATTGGTAGCGTGTCAAAAAAAAAAAGCAAACACACATTGAAACAGAGATTCGCGGTCCAGAAGGAAGATATTAGAGTCTCAGTTGTCGTGAACCCCTGTTGTCCTGATTCGCTGGTCGCGGCGTTTTGGTGTTCAAATTTGCTGGTCGCGGCGTCCTCGTGCTCGAATTTGCTGTTTGTAGCATTTCGGTGCTCAAATTCGCTGTTTGCGGCGTTTCGGTGCCAAAATTTATTGCTTGCAGTGTTTCGGTGGTCGGATGCGCCGCCTGCTGCGTTTCGGTTCTGATGCTGTTTCCGCCGCCTCGGTGCTCAAATTTGCTGTTTGCGGCGTTTCGGTGCTAAAAAGTGCTGTTTATGGCGTTTCGGCGCTCAAATTTGATCTTTTCAGTGTTCGAATGTGCTGTTTGCGGCATTTCGGTGCTCAAATGTGTTCTTTGTGGCATTTTGGTACTCAAATTCGGAATTTCTACCGTTTTGAAGCTTAAATTAGCTGTTTTCGGTTGTCAAATTTGTTATTTGTTGCGTTTCCGTGCTCTAATGTGCTGTTTACTGCATTTTCATGCTGAAATTTGTTGATTGCGACGTTTCGGTGCTGATAGGTCCGTTTGCTGCGTTTCGGTGTGCGAAATTGTTGTTTGCGGCGCTTCGGTGTTCTAATGTGCCGTTTGCGGCGTTTTCGGTGTGCATTTTTTGGTTTTGTTGCGCGCCTCGCTGCTCTCATTTGCTGCTTGCTGCATTTCGGTTGTCAAATTTGCCGCCATCTGCGGCGTTTCCGTGCTCAAATTTGCCGTTTGCAGCGTTTCGGTGCTCACATTTGCTGTTTGCGGCGTTCCTGATGTCAAATTTGCCGTTTGCTCCGTTTCGGTGTTCATGCTGTTTACAGCGCTTCTGTGCTGAAATATGTTGTTTGCAACGTTTTGGTGTTCAAATTTGTTGTTTGCGGCGTTTTTGTGTTCGAATTGGTTGTTTGCGGATTTTCGGTTGTCATATTCGCTGTTTGTGGCGCTTGGGTATTCTAATATATTATTTTTTCAAATGATGTTTTATGCTATCATGTATTGATCTCTATAGCCCGGGGTTTCTGTAGATCCAGACCCAGACCGCGGGTTAAGAAAACGGGGTTTCCAGAGTCTGTTTTCTTAGGTTAAAGTTTTCTTAATTAAAATTCCCGGTTATGTATATGTGTATATATGTGTAGGCATGTACGCATGTATGTATGTATGTATGTATGTATGTATGTATGTATGTATGTATGTATATATGTATGTATGTATGTATGTATGTATGTATGTATGTATGTATGTATGTATGTATGTATGTATGTATGTGTGTGTCTCTGTGCATGTATGTACGTATGTGTGTACATATGTATGTACCTATGTATGGATAACTGTATGTATGTATGCTCGCACGGCTGTCTGTATGTATGTGTGTATGTCTGACGGCATGCATGGTTCTATGCACGTGCGTTTATGTATAGGTGTACGCATGTGTAAATATGTACGTATGCATGCATGCATGGATGCATGTCTGCATGTATGCATTCATGTAGGTATGCATGTATGTTTGTACATGCGTGCATTCATGTATGTATGCGTGCGTGTTTGTGTGCATGCATGTATGTATGTAGGTATGCATGTTTGCGTGTATGCTTGCATACATGTATGCGTGTATGGACGAACGTATGCAAGTATGTCCATATGAATGAGTGTATTTGTGTATGTGCGTATACGCGTACATACATACATACAAATGTAGACGTGCATCTATATATATATATATATATATATATATATATATATATATATACATATACGTGTATATATGCATGTCTGTATGTATGTTTGTACAGATGTACATACTTTGCGGGCAGAGATTCCTGTCGAGTCAAATGCAATTGTATTGTCGTGGTCGCGCTTGGGGGAGTGCGCAGGGTTGGGCCAGATCTGTGCCCTCCCGCAGGATTCCCAATCCCCTCGTGCTCCCCGCTCCTGCTCCTGCAAACATCGCCAACGTCGATCACTTTAGGCCGCGCACATACGTAAGTGTGTGCGTGTATGTATGCGTATCTGGAATCACGTGCATACACATGCATATTATGCACACATTATATACATATATATATTATATATATATATATATATATATATATATACGTATACACATGCGTATACATATTCTTCACATAGACACAACCACATATGTATACGTATACACACCTACATCTATATATAAACGCGTATACATATAGACACTTCTTATATATATATATATATATATATATATATATATATATGTATATATATATATATATATATAGATAGGAGCAGGCCGCGGGCGGCACTCGGGCATGGGCCACGGTGATGCATGGCCGCCCGGGGGGCCCCACGAGCGCCCCCGTGGCCTCCGAGGTGGCCCCGTGGGCGCCCGGATGGCCCCAGACCTTGTGGCACGACAGCTCCACGGACCGGCCCATCGCTCCCCGATGGCGCCGCAGACGGCTTGTGCACGGCCTCCGAAAATTTTAGGCCGCGCCAGGACGGCCCCTGGCAGGCTTCAGTGGGTGCCCGAGGCCCCAGACGAGTGCCCTGAGAGGCAAGAATCGCTGGTTGCCTTTAGCTTTTCCAATCTGTTTCTTCGGGGTCCTCTTTTTTATGTTTTGGACAACCCATGACGGCCCAAGGAGTCCCCCCAGGACCGCCCAAAGATGGGCCAAGCGGCCCCAGAACGACCCTCAAGAGGCCCCTGCGATGCCTCCCTCGGCATCCCACCGAACATCCTAGAGGCCCTTGACCCACAACCCTGGCACGGTGGCTGTCGCAGACCCCCTTACGCTACTTCTCACCCTCCTTCTCGTGGCCTTCCCAGCTCCTACCGTTATTGTTTTGTTTTCTCACACCTCCTCCATCGCATTTCCAAGCTCCACCTCTTATTTCCCCGTCTGAAGATTGTCGAATGATTCCGCCGTGCCGTCCTTTGGGCTTTGCAGTTTCATTCGGGTTTGTTTCCTTGGCTCAAGCTTTCTCGACGTCGATCGTCGGAAATCTTGGCTTCCGCTTGTGGCTCGCAGCGAGCTTATGCGGGCAATTGTCACGAGCCTCCCCTTTATTGCGCATCAGATGCGCACGCAGATGCGGGAGAAGAAGCCGAGGCAGGGACTATTGCGCGGGGCGGCCTCGGTCAAACGCAATTTCTCTATGTGTTGTTTTGTGGGCTGCTCGTCACGGGCAACGTGCGTCTTCGACGTCGCGAGCATTCCCGAAGAGGCAAACACGTTTGGCGCGAACTCGGGCCCGAGTTCGGCCCTGCTGCTGGAAGGGGCTCTGCTGCTCCTGATGGGCGCGTGCTCGTCGCCACGCAGGATGTCCTACACTCGAGCAAAGCAGGACTGCTTGCTCTCGAGACCAAGGTCGTCATCCAAATCGAGCTAGCAAACTTTGGCTACGCCAACTGGTCCACGGAATCTGGGGCGGTCGCTTTCTGGTCTACGATGCTGCACATTATTGGCAAGTGCGTCCTCTGGCTGTTCTCTACAGACACTGGTGGCGTCCCGAGCAAAGAGTCCAAGTCTAGCGACTTGGACCAGACGTCCAAGATTCCTGAGCTTACCGTCCGCGAGATTGAGGTGAGGTTCGACAGATTGGACGGCGGCGATTGGGCACAGCAGATCAACAAGGGACACGCCAAACTCAAGTCGCCCATGGACCCCAGCACCAGGGCTTGATTGTTCCAGCAAGCAGGCACCAGGGGCCGCGTGGAGCAAGGCGCCGGCAATGCGGCGGAATGGGATGGTCTTTACATCGTCTTTGGCTGTCCGGTCAGCAAGTACTTCAAGGCTTCCCACGACGTGATTCTTCGCGTCAGCCAAACGCCTGCTGGTACGCGCGCGATTGTGAGCCCGATCGCGGTTGCAAAGCGTCTCGCACATGGAGCTTCCTGCCTGGTGGACCTAGTGGTGCAGGCCCAGATGTTCCAGAGGGCCGTGATGGTGTTCCCGTGACTCGACAACATTGGCAAGGTGTACCTCAACGAGGGCGCTCTCCCAGAGTTGGTCGATTCCCGTTCTGGACGAGGACCTGCTTGAATGGCTTTCTTGCTACGTCGCCGTAGTGGGCACAAAGGGAGACGGGCCTAAGCAGACCGGCTCCAGCCTGAATTGGATGAGAGCCCTCCCTTACCCAGACGCTTCTGACATCGCGCACTGGACATTTTCTGGGCTGCAGACCTCGATGCTGACCGTGGGCTCTGGCGAGAAGGTGGCCAAGGCCATTGATGGCGCTCCGGGCGAGGTGAACGGACGCTGGACCACTTGCTGCGCTTCCGCTATGCCGAAGACCATGGTGCCCGAGATCGCTGGCCTCGTAAAGCAGAGAGGAGGCAATGTCGAGCCTCCGAGCCTGCCTCCGAGCGGCGTCGTATCCATCGATGAGTTCACGGCGGAATCAGGCGCCGGCCCTAGCCGCTGATTCGTCGGCGCTATCAAAGGACACTTTGCGCGCCAGGCCTACAGTCTGGTCTACGAACGGCTGCAGCTGAACGACCAGACCGGACCGCGGCAGGCTGGCTTTGGCATCTTGCAGGCCGCGGATCAAGTCAATGATTTTTGCCGGCGCGCTTGCCTTAAGGAGGTTGGACTCTCGCACGTTTGCAAGAGCACCTTCGGCCAGCGCGACGCGATTGCAGTGAAAGACGCCGTCCCCTCGCGTCTCTAAGAAACAATTGGGCGTGTTACCATGGGGCCCTCTCATGGCCATGTTCGCGCCTTCCTGGGGCTGTCCTGAGTGCCCGCGCGCTCCTTCCCATCTCCCTCCGCCTCCGCCGTCGTCGGTGGATTCGGATGGAAGGGCAAGTTTGGAAGGTCGAGGGTCCCCTGCGCGTTTGTTTGTGCTTGCGCTGAGGAGGGCGAGGAGGAAGAGGCCCCCAAACTCGCCCCCAAACAGGTCCAGAGGTCTCCACGAAGGTTCCAAGGCGGCCCGAGAAGGGCGCAGAGGCGCCCGAGACGGCCAAAGAGGGCCCCCAAAGGCACGCCCAGGCGTCGCGGGCGAAACTGGGGCGTCCAGACCCCCGAGGCCCAGGGGACCCCCGACCTCATCACCCGTTCAGTTCAGGTCCCAGGACCCTTCCCCGACGCCCAAGTTATTCAAGCGGCGCCCCGCTGCGGCGGCGAGGAGGGCCCGTGGAAGGCCAGGAAGCCTCGGGCTCCGATGCTCGAGGTTCGAGCTCCGAGTCTCGGCGCCATGGGGGCCTGGGGACCCGTCCTGAGCGGATCCTGGGTCGGGGCAGGGGGCCCGCTCTGGGCGGACTCCGGGTCGAAGAGGGCGTCGGTTGCAGCCGTCTTTCCTTTCTGTGTGCGCCCATCCTGGGTGCAGCGCTCGACCCTCCAGGGTCGAGGGCGGGACTTTTCAACGACGACGACAACGACGACGACGATGACAACTGCTTTCCGGGAGGGCCCCGATGGACAGGCTTATAGATGTTTTTGAATGAATTGTTTTCATGATGTTCCAATTGCCGCCGTCTCCGCTTTCCGCCGTTCCGCGACGGACAAGAGGCGCCCAATGGGCCCCAACACACCCCAGATTGGGGTCAAAACGGCCCACGTGGCGCCCAAGCTGCCCCAAGAGGCCCCAAGACGGCCCCACAATTGAGCTGGGATGTGCCACCAGGGCTTTAAGGGTGGCCAAGAAGGTTCCAAGACACCCCAAAGACGTCGACGCTTCCTTCCGAACGGCCCATCCACCTTAGACGGGCCAACAGGGTTCCCAAATGCCTTCCAACGGGGAACAGCAAGTTAGACATAATTGATGTTTCGAATGGTCTGATAGACTTACGCCACACTCGCCGACCCCTATATAAACGACTGCGCCTCTAGGGCTGCATTTCACGAGGCTTGTCCGAATCATGACACGGCGCTCGACATCGTTCCTGTTGCTTCGTTGTTGTTACCGTACCACTTGGTGCTCTTTTGTGGCCTTTTGGTGGCATCTTGGCCTGTCTGCGGGCCATATCTGGCCGACTCGAGGCATCTTGGGCCAAGTTTTGGGGCCTCTTGGGGGCTTCCTGGGGGCTTTTTGGAGCCCTTTGAGGTTTTCTTGGGGGTCCCTCGGGGCCTCTTGGGTTGTTCGGGGGGCAGGCTGGGGACGTCTTGGGGCCGAAAGCTCGCCAAGGTGCCCTCTGGGCTCCGTCTTGGAGCCGTCTGGGGGCCCTCTTGGGCTGTCTTGGGGGCTTCGAGGGCTGCTGTTGGACCCTCTTCGACCTTTTTTGGGAGCCCGTGTGGCCGTCTGGGGGCGATCTTGAAGGTTTCTTTGCCCGTCTGGGACGCTGTGAAAACCGAATCGGCGAGCGTGCGAAAAATGTTTGTTTTTCGAAGGGAATGTGGCGATTGTTATTTCTTGGGACCCTTTTTGGGCGCATCTTGGTGGCCTTTTGAGGCGTCTTGGCAGCTTCGGAGGCCGCCTCCAGGCCATCGTGGGCGTCCAGGGCGCTATTTTGGCGATTCGTGGCCCCCTGGGGCCGTCTGGGGAGCGTTTTGGCGCGTTCGGTCCAGGGTCCGGCCGGGCGAGGGGGGGGGCGGGGTCGAATTGCCGGTTTGGGGTCCCTGGGGGGGGGGATAATGCGGGGGGGATAGTCTCACACGCCTGGAGACCCACAAGGGGTCGGCGGATTTTGATGGGTCTCCCATAGTCCATTGCTCCGCTTCCCGACGCTCCGAGGCTGTCCAAAAAACTTCCCAGATCATTCAAAGACGGCCCGAGGGGCGTCCGATGGGGGCCAGAACGCACCCCTTGCCAAGAGGGCGCCAGGACGGCCCAGGAGGAGCCCAAGATGGCCCAGAAGGCCCCGCGACGGCTCTCCAAATCAGCCTGGACACCCCAAAAGGGCTCTGCAGGGAGCCAAGGGCCCCCCAGACGGCCCCCCAATGATCTTCGACCCCCCAAGAAGCCCTACGGATGCCTCCACGAGAGCCCCGACACGGCCGAGACCAGCATGTTCGTAGAGCCTTCCGGGAACATGATTGTCGCCGACAGCCGAGGAGGAGACCAAGAAGGAATAGGAAGAGGATGAGGATGATACTGATGATGAGGAGCAGAATGGTGATGATGATGATGATGATGATGACGATGATGATGATGATGATGATGATGATGATGATGATGATGATGATGATGATGATGATCCTGATGATGATGATGTTGATGGTGATGATGATGATGGTGATGATGATGATGATGACGTTGATGATGATCATGTTGGTGATGGTGGTGTCGATGATGATGTTGATGATAATGGGCATGTCGATGATGATGGGGATGGCGATGGTGCTGTTGATGGTACTGATGCTGATGGGCATGATGAAGCTGCGTTAATGCTGATGATGATGATTATGACGATGCTGATGCTGTTGCTGATGATACTGGTGATAATGGTGATGATAATGATGCCGACGATCATGATGATGATGATGATGATGATGATGATGATGATGATGGTGATGACGGCGATGATGATGATGATGATGCTGATGATGATGATGATGGTGATGGTGATGGTGATGATGTTGATCATGCTGTTGATGATGGTAATGCTGCTGATCATGATGATGACGACTATGATGCTGCTGATGATGCTGATGATGCTGATGGTGTTGATGATGACGATGGTGACGATGATGATGCTGATGCTGATTATGCTGACGATGATGACGAGGAGGAGGAGGAGGAGGAGAGGTAGACTGTCGACAGCGTCAGAAAAATAGAAGGAGGACAAGGATGATAATGAGGACGGCACAAAGACGAGGAGGAGGAGGATGATAATGATGATGATGAGGACGGCACAAAGACAAAGATGAGGAGGAGGAGGATGGGGAGGAGGAGGACGATGAAGAGGAGGTGGAGGGGGAGAAGGAGGAGGATCAGGAGGAAGAGGAGGAGGAGAAGGAAGATGAAGCGGAGGAGGAGGAGGTGGAGAGGGAGAAGGAGGAGGAGGATCAGGATGAGGGGGAGGAGCAGGAGTAGGCGTCCGGACGGCGTGAGGAGGTCGAGGACGAGGATGGACTCGCACACCTTGCTCAGTCGCTGCTCCTTCCTTCCGCCCTTCCCAGATCGCGCAAAGAGGGGCTGAGAGGTCCCCAGGAGGTCCCCAACACGGGCCAAACCATCATGTTCTGGGAAGGCCTTTGGGATACTGTCGCAGCCATGAGGAGGAGGAGAAGGAGGAGGAGGAGGAGGAGGAGGAGGAGGAGGAGGAGGAGGAGGATTGAGTGGAGGAGGAGGAGTTGGAGGAGGAGGCGGAGGAGGAGGAGGAGGAGGAGGACCAGGAGGAGTAGCAGCAGCAGCAGAAGGAGACGTTGGGCGGAGGCAGGGCATGATCATGACAATGCGGATAATACCAAGAAGGAGGAGGAGGCGAAGGAGCAGGAGGAGGAGGACGGAATGAGGAGGCCGAGGACGAGGATGGAGTCGTGACCCCTACAGCCGATGCTCGCTCCCTCCTTCCGTCCTTCCCAGGTAGCGCAACAACGGGCCAAGAGGCCTCCAAGATGACCCCAGCACGGACAAAAACCATCATGCTCCAGGAAAGCCTTCCGGAAACGTGACTGCTTCGCCAGTCCGAATAAGAGGACGAGGAGGAGAAGCTGAAGAGGAAGATTAAGCGCGCTGTCAGGGGATGGGGATGAGAATGAGGATGACCCAAAGAGGAGCGCGGATGGAATAAGGAAGCCGATGGCGAGGATGGAAGCGCAACCCGAACTGACCTGCTGCTCCTGCCGTCCGTCCTTCTCAGATCGCGCAAAGACGGGCGAAGAGGCCTCGAAGAGGGCCCCTAGCACAAGCCAGACATCCATGTTCCTGGATAGCCTTCTAGGAACATGTCTGTCGCCGCAAGTGTGAGGAGGAGGAGGAGGAGAAGGAGGAGGAGGAGGAGGAGGAGGAGGAGGAGGAGGAGGGGGAGCAGGAGGAGGAGGAGGAGGAGGAGGAGGAGGAGGAGGAGGAGTACGAGAGAGGAGAAGGACGAGATGAAGACGAATAGTAATCATAAGAAACATAGGGATTGTCTTAAAACTCACATCAAGAATGGCAATATGGGTAAGCATAAGACAAGCAGCAACAACACCAATCATAATAATAGTAGCATCGAGAAGACTACGACGCATAATACGATTAGGATGAGGAGGAGGAGGAACAGATGGAGACGGAGGGCGGGGGCAGGCGATGTGGATGATAATGGCGAGACTACAAGGAGGAGGAGAAGGAGGCGGAGGAGGAAGAGGACGAGGAGGAGGAGGAGGAGGAGGTGAAAGAGGAGGAGAAAGTGGACCAGGAGGCAGAGGAGGAGGAGGAGGAGGAGGAGGAGGAGGAGGAGGACGACGAACAAGAGGAGGAGGAGGAGGAGGAGGAGGAGGAGGAGGAGGAGGAGGTGCAGGAATGAGGAGGCCGATGACGAGGATGGAAGCGCACCCCCCACTCAGCCAGTGTTGCTTCCTTCTTTCCCCGCTTTCCCAGATTGCGCAATGACGGCCCAACAGACTTACAAGAGGGCCCCAACACGGACAAAACCATGATGTTCTTGGAGAGCCTTCTGGGAGCACGGTTGTCGACGTCAGGCGCGGGGAGGAGGGAGGAGGGGGGAAGACGAGAGTGCGACGGTGGTCGGAACAGGGGATGAGGATGAGCCTTCGGATCACAACAGGAAGGAAGAGGAGGAAGAGGAGGAGGAAGGCGGAGGAGGAAAAGGAGGAGAAGGAGGACAGAATGAGAACGCCTAGGGCGAGGATAGAATCGTGACCCCTACTCAGCCGAGGCTAGTTCCCTCGTGCTTTCATTCCCAGATCAGTCGAAGATGGGCCTAAAGGTCTCCAAGAGGACCCGATCACGGACCACACCGTCATGTTTTCGGAGAGCCTTCCGGACACAAGCTTGTCGCCGCCAGTTCGAGGAGGAGGAGGAGGAGACGGCGGAGGAGGAGGAGCAGGACAAATAATATGAGGAGGAGGAGGAAGAGGAGGAGCAGGGTGAGGAGGAGTAGAAGAAGGACGGCGGACTGCATGGGGAGGCCGTCGACGAGGTTGGAAGCGGGACCCCTGCTCAACCGTTCTTCCTTCCGTCCCTCTTTCCGGCCGAGCCGAACACGGATCAAACAATCATGTTCCCAAATCGCCTTCCTGTAACATGGTTGTGTCCGCCAGGTCGAGGAGGAGGAAAAGTAAGAGGAGGAGGAGGAGGAGGAGGAGGAGGAGGAGGAACAAGGCAAGGAGGAGGAGGAGGAGGAAAACAGGGAAGGAGGAGGAGGAGGAGCGCTGACATAATAAAGAGGTCGAGGGCGGGGATGGAAGCGGAACCGCTCAACCGCTGCTCGTTCCTGTTCTATTTCCCTCCGTCCCTCCCTTCCTGTGTCCTCCCTCCCTGTTTCCTTCCCTCTCCAATTTTTGTTTCTCCTCCCTCCTAGCTTCCCCCCGCGCGACCACGACGACACCGACGCGGCCTCAAGACTGCCGAAGGGGTTCCCGAGACGCCTCAAGAGGGCCTTCCACACACACACACACACACATATATATATGCATACACATGGATATGTATGTAGCTCTGTATATATATATATACACGCGCAGAC
>CAUYUJ010016255.1:67500-142500 GCA_963575745.1 Prorocentrum cordatum
TCACGAGGACGAGGACGACGAGGACTACGAGGAGGAGGAGGAGCAGCAGCAGGAGGAGCAGGAGCAGGAGCAGGGGGAGGAGGAGGAGGATGAGGAGGAGGAGGAGGAGGAGGAGGAGGTGGAGGAGGAGGAGGAGGAGGAGGAGGAGGCGGATTGGCTGATGGAGGAGTAGGAGGAGGAGGAGGAGGAGGAGGAGGAGGAGGAGGCGGAGGAGGAGGAGGAGGAGAGGAGGAGCAGAGCAGGCGGAGAGGAGGAGTAGGCGGAGAGGAGGATAGGAGACCGGGAGGTGGAGGGGGAGGGGAGGCGAGAGGGGGAGAGGAGGTAGGAGGAGGGGAGGTGGAGGAGGAGGAGGGAGAGGAGAGAGGAGGAGGAGAAGGAGGCGGAGGAGGAGGAGGAGAGGAGGGGAAGAGGTGGAAGGGAGGTTGAGGAGTACAATGACAAGGAGGGACATGAACAGGAAGATGATGAGAAGGGCGGGACGGGGGAGAAAGAGGAAGGGGATGGTGGCGACAAGGAGGAGGGAAAGGAGGATGGCAAGAGGGGGACCAGGAACAAAAAAGCAGCGGCGACGGAGGATGACATGGTGAGGAGGAATACGTGGAAGTATACGCAGAAGTAGAAGAGGTAACCGTCCAAGTATACGCACATGTAGAAGTACAAGTATATGTATAAGCCACCGTAGAGGTAGTAGTACACATAGTAGTAGTAGTAGTAGTAGTAGTAGTAGTAGTAGTAGTAGTAGTAGAGTAGTAGTAGTAGTAGTAGTAGTAGTAGTAGTAGTAGTAGTAGTAGTAGTAGTAGTAGTAGTAGTAGTAGTAGTAGTAGTAGTAGTAGTCGTAGTAGTCGTAGTAGTCGTAGTCTTAGTAGTATTAATAGTAGTAGTAGTATCAGCTGTCGTAGTCGCAGTTGTAGTAGCAGTCGTAGTAGTTGTAGTCGTAGTAGTAGTAGTAGTAGTAGTACTAGCAGATATAGTAGTCGTCGTCGTCGTCGTCGTCGTCGTCGTCGTCGTCGTCGTCGTCGTAGTAGTAGTAGTAGTAGTAGTAGTAGTAGTAGTAATAGAAGAGAAGTAGTAGTAGAGTAGTAGTAGTAGTAGTAGTAGTAGAAGTAGTAGTAGTAGTAGTAGTCGTAGTAGTAGTAGTAGTAGTAGTAGTAGTAGTAGTAGTAGTAGTAGTAGTAGTAGTAGTAGTAGTAGTAGCAGTAGCAGTAGCAGTAGCAGTAGCAGTAGCAGTAGCAGTAGCAGTAGCAGTAGCAGTAGTCGTTGTAGTCGTTGTAGTGGTATTATTATTATTATTATTATTATTATTGTATTTGTGCTTGCACGGTTTTCATCTGCGCAATCCGCCGCCATTCGGGGGCTCAAGGCGCAAGGGCCGGCCCAGTGGCCGGATGTTTCCGCCGTGGCTGGGGCGCGTCGCGGATGTGGCTGGCGCTGGGTTGGTGAGCTACCTGTCGCGCTGCCCGCCCTGCCCGTCGCTCCCTGCCCCGGCGGGCTGCAACGTGAGCCTCGTGTGCCCGAGCATCCCACCGTGCCCGGCCCTGCCCAGCGTGCTGGGCGGGCCGCAGTGGGCCCACGCGCCGCAGCCGGGGCCGTCGTGCGGGCCCTGCCCCGCGCCGCCGACCTGCCCGGGGAGCAGGTGTGCCGCTGCTGGACGCTCAGCTTCTCTCTGTTCCTTGTGGGGGTGCTCGTGGGGGCGCTCGTCACGAGCGGGCTGGGGAGCTGCCGACGTCTGACGCCGACGAGTTCACGTGCTGCGCCTGTCCGTGCTCTGACGGCGGGAGGCAGCCAGGATGGCGACCACTCAGTGGGTATACGTCTGGTACGCCGGCGAGAACAAGTGGCACCAGCACCTTAACTTAGGCAGGATCGCTCTCAGTCGCAGCGATCACGTCATCTACACGGCCGATGGCGACATGTATATCATTCAGATCCAGGACAACCCGGACATCCAGGCGACGAGGTTCGGCACATATGCCACGCCGCCCGTCGGCCTGCGGCGGGCCGACGTCTACGGCTTCAGGCAGGAGCCCACCCAGGCCGAGGTCCGCCAGCTGGTGGTCGAGGCCGAGGAGGTGGCGGGCCAGGAGTGCAGGCGCCGTGCCGAGCTCATCGGGGACTTGCAGGTGCTGCGAGGGCTGAAGGTGCTCGTCCCCCCTGGGGGGGCCGCGGCCGCGGGCCCCGCGGCGCCGCCTCCTGGTCCCGCCGTCGGGCTGCTGCGTGGCCGCGCTGCTGCCGCTGGGGCTACGCCTCGTGCTGGGGGGGTGGCCGACGTGAACGACGGTGTGTGGCGCGTGGCTGCGTGTGTGGGCGACTTCAGGGTGGGCGACGAGATCGTGGAGCACGTGCCGTCGCCCTCCCGCGTCGGGGATCGTGATCTGCACCTGCTCCCGACAGGCGAGGCCCTCTTCGTGGAGTTCGTCACCTCGGCGGCCCTGCCAGGGTTCCTGCAGCGCGCCGTGGGGGCCGACGCGAGGATCCTGCCCGTGACTCGCAACAAGCGGGGGAAGAGGGAGCTCACCTGGTCGGCGATGGTCGAGCTCACCAATCGTGAGGAGTTCGACGCCTCCGACTGGGGGCTCCCCGGCCCCCGCACGGCCGACTGGTGTATGGGCTACATCCTGAACGAAGGCCTCGGGATCGAGGGCCACCACGAGCACTTCCGGTCGATCTGCAAGCTTGCGGCCTCGGACTGGGGGGTGCAGGAGCACTACCAGCTCAGCCTGCAGCTCAAGCAGGCCCTCTGCATCGACATGCTGGACGGCTCGAACCTGGTGTCTGTGGAGACAAAGTTCAGGAGGATGCAGACGATCGAGTTCGCTCACTGGGACAAAGCGAAGGACCAGGAGAGCAAGGGGATCGGCGGCAAGCTCTCGCTGGAGGAGCAGGCCGCGTTCTCGGGCGTGACGCGCGCCCACACGGCCATCATGATCTGCCCGGACCTCATCGAGCATGTTCGGGCGGAGCTCGAGCGGGAGGGGAAGCTCAACAAGAACCTGCGCCTGGCACGCGAGGAGCGCGAGTCCAGGCGCAAACATGGGTAAGCAAGGCACGGCCACTGGGAGCGGCAGGGACCCAGCTGGCCGAACTACTTCCTGCAGAGGTCCGAGTCACTCGTCGGGCCCAAGCGCCGCCACGCCGGGTCGTCGCGTTCCTCGGAATGTGTTTCCTCTACCTTATCTTTATGACCTTCAACGTCAGCGGGGTGAGGCTTTTCGAGGGCTCAGCCGCGTCGTTCAGCAACGACACCTTCGGCGGAGCAGTTTTGAGGGACGTGACCCGAGCTGTGGATGCATTGAATTGGTTGAACGACTCGTCTACTCGTGTCGGGCGGGACCGCAGTTTTACAGCAGGCGCCCTGTCGCTGGCCCAGCGCCAGTGCCTGGCGCACATCAGCAGCTCTGTGGAGGAACTTGGTGCACCTCCGCGAGATCTGTCTCCCGCAGAAGCGCTACGGCAGCTTCGCGTGGCCGGGGGCGGCTACTGCGTCGAGGAGTCGCCCCTCGGAAGCTATGACCCCGCGCTCGTCTCCTTGCCGGACGGGAAGGGTCCTCCAGTGCCGCTCTCGGACGTGTGGGGCGATGGCGGGATATCCAAGGTCGAGCTTTTTGTTCAGCAGAGCCTGCTGCCGGCTGACGTGGCGGCCGCTCGACTGGACGCATGCTCTGTCAAGACGCCCTACTCTGACCCTCGGCTGAGGTGCGCACGAGACTGGGAAGGTTTCGTTCGTGATCTGCATGCTCGTAATTTGATCGACTTCTCGCTGGGCGACGGCGTGAGGGTCGACGCGTTTTTTGTCAAGAAGAAGGGGGGCCGCCTCAGGATGGTGATCGACTGCAGGCGCAGCAACGTCGTGTTCGCCGACCCCGCGCCTGTCGTCCTGCCCACGGGGGACTCGTTTGCTGCACTCGAGCTGGACGACACCGAGGGCATCCTGAACGTGGAGGGCGTTGACCTGAAGGGCGCGTTCTACCACCTCGAGCTGCCCATCGAGCTCAGGAGGTACTTCGTGATGCGGCCCATCCTGGCGGGCTCCGTCGGTGTCTCCAGCCTCGGGGGGAGCCAGGTCGCGCCCGCGGCCAAGCTCTTCCCTAGGCTGAAGGTGGTGCCGATGGGCTGGTCGTGGGCGCTGTGGTGGTGCCAGTCCATCATGGAGCGCATCGCGGAGCAGTCGGGCTGCCCTGAGTCGCAGCGGCTGCGCGACGGGCGCCCCGCGCCTGGCCTCGGCAAGTTCGGGCACCTCCAGTACGTGGACAACTTCGTCAGCTTCGGCTACGATCGGGTCGCTGTCCGCGCGGCGGTGGCCCGGGTGGCGGCCGAGCTGGAGCGTCGCGGCCTGGTGGTCACGCTCGAGGATCACGCTGGGGAGCACGAGGGCACCTTCAACGTCCTGGGCTGGGACATCGCCGCCTCGGGGAGGCTGTCCGCCTCGGGGAGACGCCTGTGGCGTGCGCGGCTCGCTGTCAGGTGCCTTCTCAGGCGAGGCCGCTGTTGCGGGGCGGACATCGAGCGCATCCTCGGCCATCTCATCTTCATCACCCTCGTGCGGCGCGAGGGCCTCGCGCTCTTCGAGGCTTGCTTCAGGTTCGTGCAGACCTCGTACCACGTGGAGGCCCCGCTCCCAGGCGGCGTCCGCACCGAGCTCGCGGTGTGGGATGGGCTGGCGCCCCTCCTCTGGCGGGACCTGAAGGCGGGCTGGTCGATGGACGTGGGCGCGGTCGACGCGTCGCCGTGGGGCCTGGGCGCCTGTCAGTCCACCTGGGCTCCCGCGGCAGTCAAGTCCGTCGGGCGGGGCTGCGAGCGGTGGCGCTTCGGGCGGGCGGAGAGGCTCCCGCCACGGCGCCGCGCTCTGGCCGCCAGCCAGCGGGCGCTGGGCCAGGCCATAGCTGCCGAGGTGGGTGACCCCGCCTCCGGCGGCCCTGGGCTCGTTGCCTTCGCGTCGGCTGCCGACGCCCTGCCAGCCGAGCCCGCCGGTCCGCCTTTGGAGCGCGACCTAGCCGAGTTCCCCGAGGTTCCAAAACGCCTCCTCGAGCGCTCGGCCTGGACTGTCACAGGGAGGAGGAAGTGGGACCGTTCAGAGCCGATGCCCATCCTGGAAGCCAGAGCGGTTCATTATCACCTTCGTCACGCCCTTCGGAATGCAAACAATCATGGCAAGAAGATCTTGGTGCTAGGAGACTCTCTGACGGCTGTCGCCGCCTCGTCCCGCATGCGAGCTCACTCGCACGCTATGCTCCGGGTCATGCAGCGCATCTCTGCCCTGTCCTTGGCTTCTGGGTCGTATCTGTGCGTGAGGTGGGTGCCCACAGAGTTCAATGTGGCCGACGGGCCCTCGAGGGGGAGGGGATCTCCAACAAAGCCTATAGACATCATTCTTGACAAGCACGACCCCGCAAAGCACGACATCAAAAGCAAGCACGAGTACAACATCATCAGCACAGTCAAGCACGATATCACCGACATGCCCATCATCAGCAAGAATGGCAATCACGAGATCAGCAAGCACGACAAGCACGACATCAGCAAGCACGACATCGGCAAGCACGACATCAACAAGCATAGCTTCACCGACAAGCACGACATCAGCAACGTAGGCCAGCACGGCAGCAGCACGCATGACACCGACATCAGCACGTTCTTTCCTTCGTACCGCCGTTTTGGTTCATGCTGTCCAGCTTCGAGGCCTTCGCCTGGCGAGAGTGCGCCCCCACTGCCTATGCAGAGGGAGTGCGACTGGCATGCTGGGCCGGGCTCGTCGCCGGAGTCGGTCGCCGCGGAGCCAGCCTTCGTCGACCTCGGCAGCCTCGCGACCGGGCCCCCCGGTCTGGCCGGGCCGCCGCGCTGCTCGCCAGGCCGCGCCTGCCGCGCGGACCGCGCCGGGCCCTCTGCAGGGCGTGAGGCGCAGGCCGGCGGCGGCGACGCCGCGCCCCCAGACCCCTCGGGGGCGGGCGGCCGAGGTGCGGCCTCCGCCGGGCGTGCAGGTGCTCAACGCCGCCGCGGTGCGTACGGCGAGGGGCAGGGAGGCCTACCAGGTGCTGTACACTGCGTTCGTGACTTGGGCCAGGAGCCAGCAGATGGCGCTGTCCTCGGCCGCGGACGTCGACAAGGCGGCGGTGGGCTACCTGCACGTGATGTTCAACGAGGGGAAGCACTTGACCTACGCCAACCGCCTCATCGCGGCCATCGCTTGGATGCGGCCCGAGTTCAGTCGGCATGGCCAGCTCCGCCTCCCGCGGGCGAAGCAGGCTGCTGTGGGCTGGAAGAACCTGGCGCCGCCGAAGAGCCGTCAGGCGCTGCCGATCGAGGTGGTCTTCCTGATCGTCAACTGGCTTCTCCTCCAGCGGTCCTACGAGGCTGCGCTGGCGGCGTGGCTGCTGTTCGAGATCTACGGTCGGCCGGGAGAGAGTCACAAGCTGCGAGCCGTGGACCTCGTGCCGCCGCTGATGTCGCGGGGCGCGGCCCACCGCTTCTGGAGCCTGACGCTCCACGCAGCCGAGGTGGGCGACGTGTCCATGACGAACGAGTTCGACAACTCCGTGCGTCTCGACCTGCCTCGTCATCAGCGGCTGGCCGCAAGCCTGGACTGGATGCTGGCGCGCAGGTGGGGCGCGGGCTGGAGGGCGAGCGCCCTCGCCCGAGAGGGCGGGGCCGCAGGCTTGCTCGCTCTTCCTCATCTCGCCCGCGGACGTGTCCCAGGAGTTCCGGCGGGCGGTGACCGCCCTCGGCCTCCGTCGCCTCGGCGCCGTGCACCTGTACCAGTTGCGGCACGCCGGGCCGTCTCACGACTCCGCGGCCTCCTGCCGAACGCTGGAAGAGATACGCCGCCGTGGCCGGTGGCGCACCTGGAGCAGCGTGCGCCGCTACGAGAAGGGCAGCCGCCTGACAGAGGTGCTGCATCGTCTACCTCTCTGGCTGCAGCGACACGGGGGAGCCTGCGTCGAACACCTGAGCCGACCCGTGTTCGAGGTGCCCTCACCTTTGCCGCAGCCCGTCTGAGCGCGCCCGTCATACTTGAGCTGTTTTCTGGGCATGGCGGCTTCGCCCGTGCCGCAGGAGCCATGGGTTTCTGGGTTCTCGTGTGGGACCTATCTCTTGGGGAACAGTACGACTTGACGCGCTCCGAGAATCGTGCCAAGATCAACGCATGGCTCCGAGCAGGTTTGCTGCTTGGCTGGCACGCGGGCGTTCCATGTAATACACTCACACGTGCCAGAGGATACGGTATCGGTCCACCAGCTGTCAGATCAGACGAGTATCTTTTCGGACTCCCCGATCTGTCGTTTAAGTTGCAAGCTCAGGTTGATGCCTCCAATTGTCTGAACAAATTCGTCGCTTCACTTGCCCGATCCTCTCTCGCCCTCGGTGCGCCGTGGTCCGTCGAGAATCCCAAGACCTCTCGACTCTGGCTCTTGCCTGACTACAAGCGCCTCCACCGCCGACGTGGTGTTGAGCATGTTGTTACCTCTATGTGCATGTGGGGTACCCGGTGGCGGAAAGACACGGGGCTCCTCTTAGGTTTGCTGGATCCCACGCCGTGGCGTGACACCAGATGCCAGGGCTCGAAGCGTGGAATATGTGCTCGCACCGGCCAACGTCATGAGATCCTCAGTGGCAAGAGACCCGACGGGACTTTTGCCACCAGTGTTGCAGCCATATACCCAGTGCGCTTCTGTAAAGCTCTGGCCCGGTCATTTTATAATGCTCACGTTGCAAAAATTGTTGCCTCTTTCCAGAGGCATCTGTGAGAATTCGGCGTTACCAGCTTGCAAGCATGCCTGCAGATTTGGCATGTAAAGTGTGTGCTCTGTCGACCTCGCCGTGGCGTCTCGCGCCACTCCACGCAGCTCGCCCTCACACCTGACTTCTGGCAAAAACGAGCTCTGATGATATTTGTGCTTGCACGGTTTTCATCTGCGCAATCCGCCGCCATTCGGGGGCTCAAGGCGCACCATCCAGCCATCCCCACCTCCTACCTTCTTCTTTTAACCTTGCTCCTTGGCATGTAAAGTGTGTGCTCTGTCGACCTCGCCGTGGCGTCTCGCGCCACTCCACGCAGCTCGCCCTCACACCTGACTTCTGGCAAAAACGAGCTCTGATGATTATTATTATTATCATTATTATTATTATTATTATTATTATTATTATTATTATTATTATTATTATTATTATTATTATTATTAAATAATCGCTTCGCTCATTCCGCCGGCCCATACAGTCTCATGTCTGCCGTTTGCCCGAGGGCCTGGTGTCAATGCGGCGCTTTGGGGGTTCCTGGGGCCGCTTGGGGGGCTCCTGGGGCGCTCGGGGGGGCATTTGGGGGGCCTCCTGGGGCCGCTTGGGGGACTCTTGGGGGCCTCCTGAGGGCCTCGTGGGGGCCTCTTGGGGCCTCTTAGGGCCTCTTGGGGCCTCGTAGGGGCTTCTTAGGGCCGAGGGCTCGAAATGTTGTTCCGTGTTCCCTCTCTGGGGCCCCTTTGGGGGCGTTCTTGGGGTCCTCTTGGACCGTTTTGGAGGCTTCTTGGGCCGTCTTCGATCGAGCCCTCTTGGGCCATCTTGGGGCCCTCTTGGGGGCCTCTTGGGCCCTCTTGGGGCGATCTTGGGGGCCTCTTGGGCCGTCTTGGGGCGTCGGGAAGCCGAAAAGGTGGAAGCTCCAAAATCTTTCAAAAACCTAAGGGAAAGCAATGAATTTTGCCTCCGGGGGCCCTCTTGGGAGTGCTCTTGGAGGCCTCTTGGGGCGTCTGGGGGCTATCTTGGGCGTCTTGGAGCGATCTTGTGGCATGTCGGACCCCTCGTGTACCATCTTGGGGGCCTCTTGGGGGCCTCTTGGCCTTTCTTGGGGCTCTCGGGGACGTCTCGGAGCCCTGTTGGTGCGCTCATGGAGCGCTCTGGTGGCTTCGCCCGGGGATCAGCCGGGAGTCGCCCGGGGTACTTTTCGTCCGGGGACCCCCAGGGGCCGCCCCGCGCGCGCGAACTAGAGAATTGTTAACCAGTTACCGGAGATCTTAGCACGCCTCTGGCCCGTTGGGCCGGCGAATTCGTAGTAGTAGTAGTAGTAGTAGTAGTAGTAGTAGTAGTAGTAGTAGTCGTAGTAGTAGTCGTAGTAGTAGTAGTAGTAGTAGTAGTAGTAGTAGTAGTAGGTAGAGTAGTAGTAGTAGTAGTAGTAGTAGTATAGTAGTAGTAGTAGTAGTCGTCGTCGTAGTCGTAGTCGTAGAGTCGTAGTCGTAGTCGTAGTCGTAGTCGTAGTCGTAGTAGTCGTAGTCGTAGTAGTAGTAGTAGTAGTAGTAGTAGTAGTAGTAGTCAGTAGTAGTATAGTAGTAGTAGTAGTAGTAGTAGTAGTAGTAGTAGTAGTAGTAGTAGTAGTCGTAGTAGTAGTAGTAGTAGTAGTAGTAGTAGTAGTAGTAGTAGTAGTAGTAGTAGTAGTAGTAGTAGTAGTAGTAGTAGGTAGTAGTAAGTCGTAGTAGTAGTAGTAGTAGTAGTAGTAGTAGTAGTAGTAGTAGTAGTAGTAGTAGTAGTAGTAGTAGTAGTAGTAGTCGTAGTAGTAGTCGTAGTCGTAGTCGTAGTAGTAGTAGTAGTAGTAGTAGTAGTAGTAGTAGTCGTAGTAGTAGTAGTAGTCGTAGTAGTAGTAGTAGTGGTAGTAGTAGTATATAGTAGTAGTAGTAGTAGTAGTAGTAGTAGTAGTAGTAGTAGTAATAGTAGTAGTAGTAGTAGTAGTAGTAGTAGTAGTAGTAGTAGTAGTAGTAGTAGTAGTCGTAGCACTGGCAGTCTCATTGTCGCGTGGTCGCAGTAATCGCTTGGTTAGTGGCTGGACGGGTATTGCTGCGATTTGTATGAATGGGCGATCCATGCTGCGTTTACAAACAGGGTCATTTGCGGGTTTTTGTCTGAGCACGTAGGCGTAGTTTTCGGGATGGCTTCAGGGTTCCAAGTAATTTGCAAGAACCTCTGGTGGATGCTTCACGTATGATAAGATTCTCCGGGATTTCCACGATGGACTTTCGGATTCGCCACGGCTTCTTCGGATAATCTCGTCAGACTTCTTGAGTATCGATTCCTGGGGAAGTCCGTTGGGAATCTGGATGACCCTTGGAAGGTTGTACGAAGTCCTTGCGACGCGACTCATCAAGGAATCCACCGCCTGGGGATGTCAGTTGGGAGTCCAGAGGGCCCTTAGATTGTTGCACAAAGCCCTTGCGATTTATCAGGGGAATCTATCGGGCCTTTGAAGCATCATTCGTATTCCAGAAGATTTGGCCCGGATGTGTCATTGGGGGCCAAATGCGCCGGATTCTGCGGACTTTCCTTGTGCTCAGTGTGATTTGTTTGAGAACGGCGCCAATCGCAGCTTCCCAGGTAGTTATGTCATGTTCGATAAGTTCTCTGACATAGCAAGCTCAATTTGAACGGGTGCGTTTTCTGCCTCCCGCAGCCAGGGTTTTAAGAAAACCATTGGAATGGCGTCCGCCCCAGCCCCCACAGAACTTTTGCGAGGTCAACAGGAATAGGATGGCGCCGTTCCCCTCGTCCGTGGAAGAACATCGGAACGGGCTCGGTGATTGGACGCCATCAAATACGACGTCGATGGAAGGCCACTGGGATGGGCCTCTAGCAACCGTTCCATGGCAATGGCGCCCGTCCCGGCCACCCGCACCCACGCCCGCCACTGTGTCTTTGCTGTCTGGGGCTGCAGCGCCGCTGTCGTCAAGTCGGGGGCTTCAGGGGGCTTCGGGAACAGCGCGCCATTGCCTGGAACCGCCCACAGGGAACGAGAGGCGGGGGCGAGGGGCGAGGGGACGGCGCAGTATGGCGGGACAAATGATAGGTTATCCTCTCCCCTCGCCTCGTTCGCCTCGTCCTCTCCCTCCTCATCCTCCTTTTCCTTCTGTTCCTGCCCCTCCTCTTCCCCCCTCCTCTCCTTTCTCCTCCTCTTCCTCCTCCTCCTCGTCCTCCTCCTCTTCCTCCTCCTCCTACAGCATCCTCTTCGGCGCGCAGGAAGGAGGTGAGGGGGACACTCATGATGTGAGCGGAAAGCCGACACGGGAGAGCTGGGCCCAAAGGTGCTCTATGGTGCACCCACAGCTGGAGCCGAAACCGAAGCAGAAGCGCACAGGAAAACGGACAGGGCCCACCCTGCAAGCTTGGCTGAAAACGCATCGGTGAGAGCTGCTGCAGCAACCCCCCCTGAGAGGATCAGCCGGACGAGTCGTGGTCGCCTGCTCCTGCCGTGCTGGACTCTGGGCGCGCCTCGGCTGTGCCACTGCCGCCGCCACCCCCTCGCCAGTGCCTCGTCGGCGCACGGGAAGGAGAGGGAGAGGAGGAATGAGGCGAGGAGTGAGCAGAGACATCGATGCGGTGCACGCGAACGAGGAAACCAGGGGCGGTTGCCCTCCCGCGCTTCGCGCGGCCTCTGTCTTGCCAGAGCCCCGGCGTCGCGCCACGAGCATCGAGCTGCGACCAGGCGAGGGGGGCAACAGCGGAACGGCCCGCCAACATACGTACAGACGGAGGGGGGAGGAGGATGAGGATGAGGATGAGATGGAGGATGAGGATGTGGAGGAGGAGGATAATGACGGTGATGATGATGATGATGATGATGATGATGATGATGATGATGATGATGATGATGATGATGAAGGTGATGATGATGAAGATGATGTGGATGATGGCGATGATGATGCTGCTGATGATGACGATGATGATGCTGAGGATGATGATGATGCTGCTGATGATGATGAGGAATCTTTTTAAAGCTTACGCCACATCCGCCGGCCCTTTGATTTGGTATGGGTGCCAATTCAGAATGTCGTAGGGGATGTCGGGGCACTCTTTCGGGCACTGGAGACTCAGTATTTTGGGTCGCTCTCCCGGGCATTCGGGTCCCCCTCGGGTTGTCTGTGCGGCCTCTTCGGGCTCTCTTGGGCAGGACTCTTGGTATTTTCGGCTCGCGTTTCTGGACTTCCGCACGAAGGAATAGCACCTGCCATGGTGGGAGCCGGGTCTGTATCCGATCTTCCCATCGAGAGGTCAGAATTGGTTCTTGGACGGGTAATTATAGGAATCGCAATTGTTGAGTGTGCACCCAGTTTATAGTGGGCGCCCAACGCCATCGAAAGCGCGCGCGCTCGCTTGTGCTGCGTTGTGCGCGGGCACAAATTTCGCGCCCGCGCCTGGCCCGCGCGCGGGCGGGCAAGCTGGGCGCGCGGGCCGCCTCCCGCTTTCCTGCGCCGCGCGGCGCGCGGCCCCACGAGAAGGGCCCGCGCGCGCGAGGCGGGGGGGCGTCAGCATGTGCCTCGCGGCGCGCGGCCCCACGCGAAGGGCCTGCGCGCGCGAGGGGGGGGGGGAGCGACGGCACGTGCCTCGCGGCGCGCGGCCCCGCGCGAAGGGCCCGCGCGCGAGGGGGGTGCGTCGTCACGCGCGTGGCTAGTCTGCTCTTCTGCTCGCTTTGCGTCGAACGCCCCGTGCAGGCGCGCCGCGGGGATCGCGTCGGGGCGGTTCGCGGCGCGCCTCGGGGTCGTGCGATGTGCAGGCATTGGTGCTTGCATCTCGCAGGCATGTGCGCTTGCGTCCCGCCGTGGCGGACGGCGCGCGCGCTTTCGCGGTCGTGGCTGCCCGCCGTGTCGTGGCTGCTTGTCGTGTCGTGTCCTGGCTGCTTGTCGTGGCTTGTTGGTCGCCGTGTCGTGGCCGTCTGTCGTGGCTGCCCTCCTGGCTGCTTTGCTTTCTGTCGGGGGCGTCTGGCTGGTCGTGTCGCGGCTGTCCTTCGGTGCGTCGTGGGCGTCGCGTCGTGGCTTCTTGCCGCCGTGTCGGGGCGGTCTGGCCTGTCGTTCGCCGCCGCGCGCGCGCGCCGGTCGCCGCTCTCTCCTCCCTGTGCAGGTTCCTTCCTCGCTCCCTCCTCCGCCAGGCGCAGGTGCATCCATCTTCCTCTTCGACAAGATCCCCTCGTCTGTTTTGCTGGCTCGATCGAGGTCAGGACTTCCCTCTGGCGTGGGCTGGCCCACGCTCTGGCTCCGCCCTCGCGCGTTCTCTCGGCTGGTCTCCTCGCGCGCTCGCTTGCCCGCGTGGCTTCTCGCGCGTTGTGTGCGCCACCTGCTCCTCGTCTGGCATTTCTGGGGCCCTCTTGGTTCCTTCGCTGGCGCAGGCCAATGCGGCTTGTCCCCGCACGGGCGCGTATCGTCCGTCGTCCCCACGTGGCCATGCGGGGCCAATGCGGCTTTCGCAGGTGCGCGGGCCCAGTCGGCCCACGCAGTTGGCGCTCTTGCACCCGATCGGCTTCCAACGCCGGTGCAGGCCAATACGGCTTGCTATCGCACGGGCGCATATTGTCCGTCGGCCCCAAGTGGCCGTGCGGGGCCAATACGGCCCTCGCAAGTGCTCCGGCGCAGGCCAATACGGCTTGTGATTATACGGGCGCATGCTGTCCGTCGGCCCCACGTGGCCATGCGGGGCCAATGCGGCTTTCGCAGGTGTGCGAGCCCAGTCGGCCCAAGCTGTTGGCTGCTCTTGCACCCAGTCGGCTTCCAACGCTGCTGCAGGCCAATGCGGCTTGCTTTCGCACGGGCGCATATTGTCCGTCGGCCCCGAGTGGCCGTGCGGGGCCAATGCGGCCCTCGCAAATACTCCGGCGCAGGCCAATACGGCTTGTCATTATACGGGCGCATATTGTCCGTTGGTTACACGTGGCCATGCGGGCCCAATACGGCTTTCGCAGGTGCGCGGGCCCAGTCGGCCCAAGCGTCTGGCTGCTCCTGGACCCAACCGGCTTCATGCGCCGCTGCAGGCCAATGCGGCTTGCTTTCGCACGGGTGCATATTGCCCGTCGGCCCCAAGTGGCCGTGCGGGGCCAAATCGGCCCTCGCAAACGCGCGGGCCCATTCGGCCCCAGCGCTCAGTGGCTCTGCTGCAGGCCACTACGGCTTGGCATTTTACGGGCGCTTATTGTCCGTCGGCCCAGAGCGGCCACGCGCGGCCAATGCGGCCTGCGCCGCAGCGTGGGCGCTCCCTTCGCGTCGTCGCGTCACCTTTCCGTCAGCGTCAAGCGCGGCAGCGGCTGAGTCTTGTGCTGTGCGCGCGCGCGCGCAACGCACTGCTTCGCGATGGCCGAAGCCGCGCCGGAGACTGTTCGCGCTTTTCTCCAGCGCGTCGAGGGGGCGGGCGCGCAGGAGGCCGCCTGGTTCGACTCGGTCGCAGCGGCGCTGGCAGCCGAGAGCATCACCGTGCCCTCAGAGCTGGCCGGGGCCAAGTTTGAGGACTTCCGCTTCCAGAATGCAGATCTGGATGGCGGCAAGAAGCGCTGCGTCCGCGCGGCCATCAAGTTGGCCGGGCGCGAGAAGGCCGGCGTTCCCGCGCAGCGCGAGCGGCGCGCGCGTGCACGCTCGCGCGCAGGGTGATATGAAGGAGCTGCAGACGGCCGCGGGATCGGCCAGCGGGGGCGCCAGTGCCGCCCTCCTCGCGTTTCTCCAAAAGAAGGACGAGGCTTGTCGACGCGACAGCGCGCGCCCGCCGCCGCGCGACGTCGCGTGCGTCGCGTCGCAGGCGCCCGCGGCGGCCCACGTGGACATTTGTGCCACGCTCAAGACCGCGAGCCTCGAAGGCTTGCCCAGCGACCTCCTGCCCAGGCGATGCGCGGCTTGCCACGGCGGGGAGCGCGCGCCATCTTGCGCGCGACACTTGCGGCGTAGCTCCGACCTCGTGGATGAGCTTGCCAGCGAAGTGGCCAAGCTTCGGAAGCGCGGCATCGAAGAAGGTTTCGTCAACGTGAAGCTAGCCAGGTGGCTGCCGCAGCACCTCGCCGGGGCGCTTCGCGATGCCGACGAAGACGAAGCCAAGCTTTCGGAGGACCTGAAAAACTTAGCACAGGCGCAGCGCCTCACCGTCGCGTGCGCTCGCGCCGCGCCTATTTCCTCGCGCGAGGCCGTGGGGGCGAAGGCGACGCCCAAGCGCGTCGTGCCGACGCTCAGCCAATGGCACCTCGCGTGGAGTCGCTGCGCGGTCGGTGCCCACGCCACCGGCCAGCTGAGCTGCGCCGCGGCCGCAGCCCATCGCGACGTCTGCATGGCGGTGGGCCTCGGGGCGGCCCGCAACAAGCGGCGGGTGCAGCTCGCGGTCTATTATGACGAGCAGGCCCGCAAAGATTGGGCGGAACGCTCGCGCTCTGGCGACCCGACCTTCGTGGCCCGCACGCGTTTTCTTGCGAATGTGTTTCCGCGCCGCGTTGGCCGCGCCGGTTGCGCGCAGGCAGATCGCGCGGCGAAGCGCGTGGGCACCGCCATTCTCAATCGCGCAGGGGAGGCTTACGATGCCGACGAAGCCGCAGCCAAGGCGGCGCCAGCTGAGTCGTCGGCAAAGGGCGGCACCAAGAGCGCCCAGGCCCCCTCGTCGCGTCGGCTCGCGCGGGGCAGCAGCCCCCACTCCCCGCCTATTCTTTCGCGCGGCGCGTTCGCAGGTGGCGACGGGCAAAGCCGCCGCGGGGAAGGGCCACGGCTCCGCGAGCGGTGGCAAGAGCGCGCAATGGTCGGGAAAGCGCTGGAACAGCTGGGGCTCGGCGGGCGATTGCCGCGGGCACAGCTGGGGCGCAGCGGATCGCGGCGGGGAGGTGAATCGCAAGCCGCGCACGCCCCCGAGGGCCGTCAAGAGGGCCCGCCCATAGCGCCGCAGCTCCAGGGCGCAAGGGGGCCGCGGGCGCGCGGAGCACGCGGTGGCGCGCGGGCTCGCGCGGTGTCAAGAGTGACAGCGCGGGGGCCGAACACTTG
Organism: Prorocentrum cordatum; assembly: GCA_963575745.1. Lineage (NCBI taxonomy): Eukaryota > Dinophyceae > Prorocentrales > Prorocentraceae > Prorocentrum > Prorocentrum cordatum. The sequence goes on from CAUYUJ010016255.1 coordinate 83,236, forward strand.
TCGGCGCGCGGTGCATGCGAATTTAGCCGAACAGTAGTCGGCGCGATGCCTTCTCACTCTTCGCAACCTACGCAAAGCAATGCGGCGCGATGCTTGGGCCGGTCCGCGCCGAAATTGCGCGGGCAATGAAACGGCCGACAGTTCGGCTCGCGCACCATGTCATATTGCAGCGGCCGCGGCACACGCGGGTCGATCCGCGCGCTCGCGTTCAGGTCCGCCGTTCAGCTTTTGCTGCGACCCGACGCGATCGAGGCTACTTTGTTCGTCGCGTTTGTTTGCAATGCGCGGGCGGCTGCCGCCGCCTCCACCAGCGCCGCCGTCGGGGCGTGTTCCTGCGCCTCCAGCTCCCCCAGTCCGGCGGCGCTCACGGTCTCGCGGCGCGTCCTCGACGCAGGCCCCGCGCGCATCGCGCGGTCCGCAATGTTGCATGTCGAACTCCGCCTTGCAGGCGGCGAACGACTGGGCTGCTCGCGCGCCTCGCCAGGTGAACGCCGACGATGTGGGGAAGCTACAATTCGTCGACGACGCGTGCCGTGAGCAAGTCGATTTCGAGCCAGCCGTTGACGTCAGCGCAGACGTCTGGGCCGCGGTGGAATGGGTGAACGCGCGCCAATCGGACCAGATTAATGCCGAACGCGAGCGCTTCATCTGCGACATTGAAGCTGAGGCGCGGGCGCTGCACGTGTCGGGCGAAGTAGCCCGCTGGCATGTAGGGGCCGATGCAGGCGTGCGCAAGGTGGCGACTGGCGTCAACGGCCCTTTAATAGAGGCGCTCGCCGCTCGCACCGATTTCCAGGACGCCGCGTGCATAGAATTCTTTCGCCGCGGCGCGCCAGCGGTGGGCCCGCTCCCAGTCTCGGGAAGCGGCGTGCCCGTGCAGCGTCCCGACGCGCAGCCGGTCTCAACCGTGCTAGGGGGCGCCGCTCAAGCCAACCGCGCGTTGCTGGCGCCCCTCAAAGAGGACGCTCATTCGGCGACGTTGCTGCAGCAGTCTTTCAAAGATGCGCGCATGGGTCGCGTGACCCAGCCTGTCACGGCTGTGCAGGCCGACCTCAGTGCAAACGTCTTGTCGCCGCGCTTCGGGGTTGTGCAAACGCGGCCCAATGGCGACATACGCGTTCGGGCTGTTGACGATCTTACTCGCGCGAAAGTGAACGGGTGCACCTCGGCAGGCGAAAAGTTTCGCCCCGAGTCCATCGATGCGCTGTATCGCGTCGCCAGGGGCGTGGCGCAGGGCACGCGCGAACGCATCATGTTCTACAAAGCCGACATTGACTCGGCCTTCCGCAGGCTTCCCGCCATGCCGATGCATCGCCGGTTCCTGTTCTTCGTTTTCCTCGCGCAGGGCGTGGCCCATGTGGCAGGGCACCTAGCCATGCCCTTCGGCGCCGTCGCGTCCGTGCATGCGTGGGAAAGGGTCGGCGCGCTCATTTCGCACCTTGTGCGTCGCCTACTGTTCATTCCCATGCTGCGTTTCGTCGATGACCTCTTTGGCGCCGAGCGCGCGGCATGCGCCGAGCGTGCGCTCGAGTGCATCGTGCGGCTCGTGCGCTCGTGCGCTGCATCCTCGGCCCCTCTGCAATCGCGGCGGACAAGGTCGCCGCGGGCATGCCGCTTGTCGTCCTGGGCCTTCAAGTCCGCGCAGACCACGGCGGTTTCTCGTGCACTCCGTCGCCCGACAAGGTCAAGAAGTGGCGCGGTCGCATTGGCGACGCGCTCTCCTCGGGCGTTTTGCGGCCAGGGGGCGCGGCAAAGCTTGCGGGCGCCCTGATGTGGGCATGCTCGGGCATGTTCCATCGCATCGGGCGCGCGCTCATCCGGCCCTTGTTCGCCCGCTCGAAGCAGTGCGGCGTGGTGGTGCCGCAGCAGCTGCGCGTCGCACTCGAATGGTGGGCAGAAGTCTTAGCGCTGGAGCTCTGCGAGACCCGTGTCTGGGCACCAGATCAGCGCGAGGCAGCGCAGCTCTTTGTCGACGCGCGCAGCACGCCGCCCCGCGTCGCGGCTGTGCTCTTCCTCGACGGGCGGGCTTCCTACTCCGATTGGGCTCCCCCCGATTGCGTTCTGCGCCATTTCAAGCAAAGGGGCGATGCGCAGATTATGTCCCTCGAGCTTCTTGCGATCGCGTTTGGCCTTTCCACATTCAGCAACGCGCTCGCGGGCAGGCGCGTGCGCCTCTGGTCCGACAACGTCGGTGCCGAGGCTGCCACGCGGAAAGGCGCTTCCAAAGAGTGGGACTATACGTGTCTCATCAATTCTTTGTGGCTGCAGGCGGCGCAATTGCGCGTCTCGCTCCGCGTCGACCGCGTCCCCTCGAAGCTAAACGTTGCCGATTTGCCGTCGCGGGAGCAGTGCTGGCTCCTTCGCGAGATCGGCGCATCTTTCGTGCTGCCGCGTCTTAGCGAGGCATTCTGGAAGCCCGATGCCTGGGCATCTCTTTCGGCCGCGCGGGTGTCGCTGCGCCGCGCGTGAGTGTCCGTCGGCCGACAGTTCGGCTTGCGCGCCAAATCGTCTTGCGTCGGCGCGCGCGCATGAAAGTTGTTTTATTCGTTTTCGTGTTGCGTCCGCGAAGGTCGCGCGTAGCGCAGCCGCTCCACGTGCGCTTGGCAAGCAGGGCTCGGCCGCAGAGGGATTGCTTGGCGCGCGCCGACCGTCGGAACGGCAATGGCCGGGCACGCCGCTTCCATGCGTGTCTTCCTGGAGAGAGCCGCGGGCCAAGGCAGGCACGATGCGGCGTGGTTCGATGCGATCGCGGCGGCGCTCGCCGCCGAAAGCGTGTCGCGCCCGTCCGCGCTCGCTGGGGCCAAATTCAAAGATTTCCAATTCCTGGGCGCGGACCTCGACGGCGGCCAAAAGCGTTGTATTCGGGAAGCTATCGCACTCGCGTCAAGCCTTCAGGTTCGCGCACTTCGCGCCGCGCCCCTGCTGCATCGCGCCCGCGTGCGCGCGCAGGAGGCAGCGCAAGTCCAGAGGCCGGTGCCGGCGCGGGCGCAGGCCGCCGGGGGCATTGCCGTTGACGCGCTCCTCGAGACAAGGATTGCGGAGGCGCAGGGGGCCCGCGCGCCACAGTGCGGCGGGGGCCCGCGCGCGGAGCTCCGTTATCTTCGCCGGCGGCTTGACAGCGAGGAGGGCCCAGTGAGCGTCGCTGAGTGGCTGTCTTCGGCGCGCGCAGCGGCCCTCCTGGGCGCATGCCCGCGCTCCATCGCCTCTTTCAAGAGCGGCGTGGCAGCATGGATCGCGTTCGCGCGCGAGGCTCTTGCGCTGCGCGGGCGCGAGCTGCCGCCGTCTGCCGACGGGTTGCTCGCGTGGTCGCTGCTGTTTCGCTCCGACCAGACCTTTTCCAATTATGTCTCTCACGTCAAGCTGGCTTGTCAGGTTTGCGATCTCCCTGTAGACGTTTTTCGTGACGCGCCCCTTCGCCGCGCCAAATGCGCGATTCGCAAGCGCGGCGCTTTCCTGCCCAGGGCGCCCCTATTCATCAGGGAGGACGCAGTTTGCGCGCTGCTAAATCTGGCAAAAGAACGGCACGAGTCCGCCGTTTTCGCGCAGCTCTTTCTTGTCACGTACTTGTTTCTCTTGCGTCTTCCCTCGGAGGCCCTGGGCATTTCGTTCGACGGCGTCGCCTTTCGTCAGGGCGCAGGGGCTTCCCTCATTCTGTGCGACGGCCTCCTGCAGCTCAAATTGGCGCGCCGCAAGAACAAGCAATTCGGGTCCGTGCTGCAGCGAGCGTGCTGGTGCGCGCGCTGCACCAAGACGTGCCCGGTCCACGCGCTCGGCGCATGGTTCGCGGACCTGCCCGTGGGCACCAGGCCGTTCGCGGACATTAGCGCGGCCAGCTCGCTGAGCACGCTGCGCTTTCTCCTCGGTCAGCTCGGCGTCAAAGACGCGGCGCTCTATCGCACGCACGACCTGCGGCGCGGGCACGCACTGGACCTCCAGCAGAGGGGAGGCACCTTGCGCGAGATCCTTCAAGCGGGCGAATGGTCCTCGCCCGCGTTCCTGTCGTACCTCGATTTGACGCAACTCGAACTCGGCGCCGTGGTCGAGGCGCATCTAGCTGAGTCCGAGGACGAACTTGCCTAGGCAATGGCGACCCAGGCGTCGCGCGACGCCCTCGCGCGCACGCCTCCGCCGCTGCGTGTCACAACACCGCGGCGCCGCCGCACGCAACACCCGTTTCGCAAGGGGTGCGCGTGCCGCGCGCGTCGCCGCTGCGCGGTGCACCAGCATGCATCGGCTGGGGGTACTTGCATCCCTGGCGCCCCGCGCGTCGGCTCAGACTGGCACCGCCAGGCTGGACGGCGCGGGGGGTGCCGCACCCCTTGTCAAGTGGGTGCGGGCACCCTCGGGTGCGGGAGGCTTCTGGCGCAGCTGAAATTTGTGGTGGGCGCCCAACGCCATCGAAAGCGCGCGCGCTCGCTTGTGCTGCGTTGTGCGCGGGCACAAATTTCGCGCCCGCGCCTGGCCCGCGCGCGGGCGGGCAAGCTGGGCGCGCGGGCCGCCTCCCGCTTTCCTGCGCCGCGCGGCGCGCGGCCCCACGAGAAGGGCCCGCGCGCGCGAGGCGGGGGGGCGTCAGCATGTGCCTCGCGGCGCGCGGCCCCACGCGAAGGGCCTGCGCGCGCGAGGGGGGGGGGGGGGGAGCGACGGCACGTGCCTCGCGGCGCGCGGCCCCGCGCGAAGGGCCCGCGCGCGAGGGGGGTGCGTCGTCACGCGCGTGGCTAGTCTGCTCTTCTGCTCGCTTTGCGTCGAACGCCCCGTGCAGGCGCGCCGCGGGGATCGCGTCGGGGCGGTTCGCGGCGCGCCTCGGGGTCGTGCGATGTGCAGGCATTGGTGCTTGCATCTCGCAGGCATGTGCGCTTGCGTCCCGCCGTGGCGGACGGCGCGCGCGCTTTCGCCCCGCCCTCCCGCTCCTGGGGGTACTTGCATCCCTGGCGCCCCGCGCGTCGGCTCAGACTGGCACCGCCAGGCTGGACGGCGCGGGGGGTGCCGCACCCCTTGTCAAGTGGGTGCGGGCACCCTCGGGTGCGGGGGGCTTCTGGCGCAGCTGAAATTTGTGATGCCCCCGGCTTTGGCAGTGGCGGCGCGCTCTCCGCAGGGCCGGACCAATGGGGGCAGTGATGGCGGACCTTGAAAGAGGGCGCGGCGTGAATTGGATGTCAAGTTGCGTTGCCATCACGCGCGTGCATGCGAGAGAATCTGTTGGTTTTCCGGCCTTTTAATAGGGCGCCGTGCAGCGCAGGTGAGATGGCGGGCGCGCAAAAACTATTGCAGGTGCTACGAGGGGAGAGCGTGGATTGGGATGCATGGGGGGCGGAACTGATGCCGCGAGACCCCTGCGAGCGCTGCCGGCGGAGATTGCTTGTAGAGGCGTTCACGAAATGCGAGTTCCAGTGGAAAGATAAGCCGGCGTTCTGCAAGGGGTGCACGGAAGAGATGTAAAACAACGCGGACGAAACATTGTGCGCAACGTGAACAGGGTGGGCAACAGGAGCGGGGGGTGACGAGGCGACTCGAAGTGGTAGCGGTCGGGGCGCGGGCGGCGCGGTCGACGACAGGGAGACGTAAAGGACTCGGACAATGTACTGCGCGAGGCGCAGCCATGTCAAAGCCCAGCAGGAGTCGAGGGTCGAGGAGCGGCAGCGCGAAGAGGAACGAGAGTGCGGGCACTGTGCGATGTACGAGCGATAAGTGCTCGTCGCTGTGCGACGAACAGGCGGAGATGTCGGAATCACAGGGGAGACACAACGCAGCGGGGCAGAGGTTGCGTCGGAAGTGCGCGGAGGATCGAGAGGAGGCAGTGCTGCGGAGGAATTGCGAAGCAGAGAATCGAAAACGGAAAGCAAAGGCGGAAGCGGAGCCGCTGACGTGCCGCGCGCCCGGTTGTGGGGTGTCTTTCTGGGAGGTCGGCCATTTGAGTAGGAATCAAGTGAACAACCGCCGGGCGACGGAGAAAGAAAGGGTGGTGTGCGCGCAGTGTCGCCAGAAGGACGTCAGCGCGAAGGGCGTTGCCAACGCGGCGAAGCGATTGAAGAGGCTGTTGCCGTGTGCAGCGTGCGCGAAGCAGTTCGCTCGGCAGCAGCACATCAGCGATAGGTAAGAGAGTGATCATTTCACGAGAAGCACTAAAGTTGTGCGCGCGGAGTGCATTGTCGTCGGGTTTGCGGCTCGACATTCGTAAACGTACGAGTGTTTCGGCGCTCGCGAGAGGGAGCCCCCAACATCTCAGTGAGCGGGTGGGCCGCATTTCGCGCGTGCCCACCAAAACCCTGCGCTCAAGTGCAATGCCTGCGCGTGAGACCCGAGGCAGCGCTTGTGGCAGCGCGCGAGTGCGCGGTGCCGTCAGGAGGAACAGGAAGAGGATGAGGGGTAATGCAACGGAAGGGAGTTCGTAGTTGATGTTTCGGTTTGGAGGCCCAGGGGGGGGGATGATATGCAGGCAGTGTACAGGCGGTGAGTCGAATTGCCGGGTGTGACATTGTCGGTGCGGTCGAGCTCTGTGACAGTGTCTCGCAACCTTCGGCCCATCCCGCCGCCGTGCTTGGGTTGTGAATGTGAGAAGCGTCGGGAATGTCGGTAGGAATCTCGTGGGGAGGGTTCCCGCGAGCCTCTGAGCGTCAGTTTTGAAGGAAGGTTCCTGGACGCCGTTCCAGAGTCTCTTTTCAGTCTCTTGGAGACCTTTGGGGCTTTTTCCGTGCCTTTTGGAGGCCTCTGGGCTTCCTGGGAGCCACGTGTGGCCTTTCCTGAGGCCGTCTTGGAGCCCTTGAGTGCCGTCTTGGGCGCCGCTTGGGCCGTCTTGGAGCTCTCTTGGGCCGTATTGAGGGAATATTGGGAAAGTTTTGGGCCGTCTTGGAGCGGTTCTGGTTGCTTCGCGCGTGTTCGCCCACGGCGCGAAGGCCGAGAAGGCGTCTATGCGAAAAGTGTACGATCCCTATCAGAATTCGACGATTTCGGCTTCTTGGGGGCTTCCTGGGGAGCCTTGGAGGCTTATTGGGGGTTCTTCGCGGCTTCTTGGGCGTCTTGGATCGTTCATTCGGCGACTTGGGGGTGTTTTGGGAGGCTTGACGAGTTGTCTTGGAGCTCCAGGCGGAGCCTGCGGGGCCCGGACCGCCCCGCATGAGTTCGGGGGTGGGTCGGATCCGACGAGGGGGGGGGGGGGGGGGGGGTCAAATTGCCGGTTTGGGGTCCCGGGGGGGGCTTATGGGGGGGGGGGCGATCTCACGCGCCTAAAGACCCTACAAGGGGTGGGCGGATAATGAGGATGATCCTGATAAGGATGCTGCTGCTGATGATGATGGTAATGGCCATGGCGATGGCGCTGACGATGGCGATGCTGATTACATGGTGATGAAGATGCTGATGGTGATGCTTCTGATGAGGATGGTGATGATGAGGATGGTGAAGGCGATCATGAGTATAATGATTCTGATCATGACGACGATGACGACTATGATAATGCTGCTGTTGCTGCTGACGATGCTGATGATTGTGATGATGCTGATGATGATGCATATGAGGACGATTCTGATGATGCTGAGGATGATGATGATGCTGATGATGCTGATGCTGATGATGACGATGATGCTGCTGATGATGCTGATGATGCTGATGCTGATGGTGATGATGACGATGGTGCTGCTGATGATTCTGATTCGGATGCTGATGATGGATGTGATGATGACGATGATGATGATGATGATGATGATGAGGATGATGATGATAATGATGATGATGGTGATGATGATGATGATGCGGCGGAGGAGGGAAGGGGTCCACGCCCAAGGCACCGCTGCGAGACTGGCCGAACAGGCCAAGCGCCGCAAATACAACGGAGTCGCTGGTTTCCAGCCCCTCGGCTTCGAAGTTTCGGGAGCCATGGGCGAGTCCACCCGGAAATGGCTCGCGCAGCAAGTGCCTGAGGGCCCTGGGCGACAGGGGACTCAGCACTCTCCACCGGTCCATTGCCACTTGCGTGGTCGGGGAGGTGGCGCGCACGTGGCTCACGCCCCTGGGCCTGGAACCGGCGGCCTAGCACGACGACGGCGCCAGCGCGAGGACAGCGCTGCTGCAGGAGGACGCACGAGGACAGCACGAGGGCAGCACGAGGACCGCACAGGCACGAGGACAGCACGAGGACAGCACGAGGACAGCACGAGGACAGCACTAGCACGAGGACAGCACAAGCGCGAGGACAGCACTGGCACGAGGGTAACACCAGCACGAGGAGGGGAAGGGGCGTCGAGGAGGCGCGCCGAGGAGGAGCGGCGAGGCCAAGGAGGAGGAACGCCGAGGAGGAGCGCCGAGGAGGAGCGGCGGTAGACGGTGGCAGAGGCGGCGGCCGGGAGCGGCGGCGGGGCGGCACCAGCGGCGGCGGCGGGCCCCTGCCCCGGGGCGGAAGGACAGGGCCCGGCCCGCGGCGGCGGGCGCGGGCGCGGGCGCGCGCGGCGCGGCCCGCGGCGCGCGCGGCCCGCCCCGGGGCCCTCCTCGGACCCGACGGCCCTGGGGCACGAGGAGGGGAGGAGGAGGAGGAAGAGGAGGAGGAGGAGGAGGAGGAGGAGGAGGAGGAGGAGGCGCCAGTCCAGGAAACAGCCTCGGCATCAAGCGCTGCCCGTGATCGTCGTGGATGCGAAACCCTCTGCAGATTTGGCGGCTTGCTGTGAACGTACCACCAACGCCGGCATCGCGCACAGGCCGAGCCCCGCAGACGGGTTGGCGACGAACTCAGGTAGCCGCGCTTGGAACATAAACCACACTGCGCGCCTCCTCGCACAGCTCGCGCGCCAGAGGGGTCACCAAAAAAAACCCAGGAACCCCTCGCGAGGAGGTGGACCAGTGTAAACAACAACGGTTCATTTCCTTTGAGGGAACTGCCTCGTTGGTTGAAGATATTGAAGCATGCCGAAACATTGTTCTCGGGATTTCAACGCCACGGATCAACCTGACTGCTGCGTCTTGACGATCCGGAATCGTGCCATAACGCCATTTTGTGGATTTCGCAACACTTCGAATCAACATACTTGTCGCGCCCGCACCCCTCTGAATCTTTCCTGAATGCCATTTCTGGTACGTTGACCATGGGAAACCCGTGCAAGTTTTGCAACTGTTGAGAAATAGTGTGCGCGGCGCTGAGGCGAGAGCCACATGTTGAAAACCACCCGCCCCCAATCCGTGAAACTCTGCAGTTTTTTTCTAGAAAATGTGCGCGGCGCTCAGGCGATAGTCACATTCTGAAAATGACCCGCCCTCAGTCCGTGAAGCTCTTGCAAATGTTCAAAGCAATGGTCGCGGCGCTATAAAACGACCCACCCTCAATCCGTGAAGCTCTTGCAAAGTCTGTCAAGGCGAATGTGCGTGGCGCTATGGCGATAACCATGCTTTGAATACGACCCACCCTCAATCCGTGAAGCGCTTCCAAAGGTTCCAAAGCGAATGTGCGCGGCGCTCAGGCGAGAGCCACATTTTGAAAACGACCCGCCCTCAATCCGTGAAACGCTTTCAGTTTTTCAAAGCGAATGTGCGCGGCGCTAAGGCGAGAGCCACATTTTGGAACCCCCCCGCCCCCAATCCGTGAAACCCTCGCACATTTTTGCACAGAATGTGCGCGGCGCTAAAACGATAACCCCTTTTTGGAATCGACCCGCCCTCAATCCGTGAAGCTCTTGCAAACTTTCAAAACCAATGTGCGCGGCGCTGCGGCGATAACCACTTTTTGAAAATGACCCACCCTCAATCCGTGAAGCTCTTGCAAACTTTCAAAACCAATGTGCGCGGCGCTACGGCGATAACCACTTTTAGTAAACGACCCGCCCTCAATCCGTGAAGCTTTTGCACAGTTTTTCAAAGCGAATGTTCGCGGCGCTCAGGCGAGAGCCACATTTTGAAAACGACCCGCCCTCAATCTCTGAAGCGTTTGCAGTTTTTCAAAGCGAATGTGCGCGGCGCTAAGGCGATAACCACTATTGAAAACGACCCACCGTCAATCCGTGAAACTTTTTGCGAACTTTTAAAAACGAATGTGCGCGGCGCTACGGCGTTAAGACCCACCCTCAATCCGTGAAGCTCTTGCAAAGTTAGTCAAGGCGAAGGTGCGTGGCGCTATGGCGATAACCATGCTTTGAAAACGGCCCACTCTCAATCCGTGAAGCGCTTGCAAAATTTTTCAAAGCGAATGTGCGCGGCGCTCAGGCGAGAGCCACATTTTGAAAACGACCTGCCCTCAATCCGTGAAGCGCTTTCAGTTTTTCAAAGCGAATGTGCGCGGCGCTCAGGCGAGAGCCACATTTTGAAAACCCCCTGTCCCCAATCCGTGAAACTCTTGCACATTTTTGCAAAGAATGCGCGCGGCGCTAAGGCGAGACCCACATTTTGAAAACGACCCACCCTCAACCCGTGAAGCGCTTGTAGTTTTTCAAAGCGAATGTGCGCGGCGCTAAGGCGAGAGCCACATTTTGAAAACCACCCGCCCCCAATCCGTGAAGCTTTTGCAATTTTTTGAAACGAATGTGCGCGGCGCTAAGGCGACCCACATTTTGAAAACGACCCGTTCTCCATCTGTGAAGCTGTTGTCATTTTTAAGCTTCAGAGTCATAAGGGGTGAGGAAGTCTCAGGCGACACGCCCGGCCCGCTCTAAAAACTGGCTTCGGGGTGCGACAGGGAGACGTCATTTATTAGGAGAAGGAATGGAGGAGGAAAAGGTGGAGTTACCTTTTGTATTCGCCGTCCACGTTTCAAATCATATCCCAACTCCCCCCCGACTGAAACTGCAATCGCGATAGTAGATGCCTTCCAAGTATTCCCGCCCCTGGTCTGATGATGATGCTGATGAAGAAGAAGATCAAGTCCTCGCCGCCGATCGAAACTGGAACCACAAACCACCATTCATTGTATCCTTACCCTTGCAGGTCAGGGCGCCATATAACCACCCTTGCGAGCCAGTCGTCAGTGGCACTCAGCCAATTCCTCTTCCCAGAAGACAAATCACGGGCTGCGCACCTGCAGCAGCGAAGAGCCCAACTGCCAGGCGAGCGCGCGGTAGTCCTTGCGGAGCGACCGGGCCGGAGACGCCGAGGTACCAGTATTTTTACGCCCTCGCGGCCTTCGAGGGGCTGGAGCTGCTGACGCGGACGGACAGCAGCGAGGCGCCGGGTCTGATCTTCGGGACAGACGTGGGGTGGGAGGGGGCAGGAGAGGGAGAACAGGGGATATACAAATATATACAAAGAGAGAGAGAGAGAGAGAGAGAGAAAAAAAAAAACAACAACAACCCTGCTTATTCGGCTGCGCTGGGCGAGCTGACCACAGCGGCGGCCCTGGTGGTCTGCGCCATCAATCCGATCCTCCACCGCCTCCTAGAACTCCTTCCGCCGATGGCCAGATCTGTAGTCGTTCTGGCTCAACCCTCTTTCGTTCTGTAGGCCGCCGCAGCTCTGGAGACGCCTGGTTCGTATGCAACTCCTGGGGGGAAAAATTCAGCATCGGCGCTGGCAGGTCCGTGACCAGAAATAAGCCACGTCCGGCATGATTCTGTCCAATCCGTTCCGATCCGGTTATTTGGCTTAAATCCGTTCCGAATGTGGCCAAATCCAGCTTAGTCAGTCAAGCCAGGCGCCAGCAACGGCGCATCGGCAGGGAATCGGAATGAGCACGGTTGGCTCATAGATTCCAGTGATAAACGAATTGGCAAAACAATGCGACTATGCTGCAAATCTAGACTCTGTAGAGGCCAGTCCCGCGAATGTGCAACATTCGCACGAGAGCCTGTTTGCTTGCCAAACGCAATCGCTTGGAGAGGGGGGGATGGGGCGAGGAGGCGGCGGAGGACGAGGGAGGCTTTACTCAGCAAACAATTTCACGAGCACAGCATATGACCACCAAGACCAAGATCGGCACAAAATTAAGATCCGAGTTGTTGCAGATTGATTTGGTGGAAAGCCCCCAGCCCCCCTCCCGCCGCCATCGGCAACTGGGCTGCCCCCTCCTTTTTAAGGACCGAAACGAAGTTCATTAAAACACCCGCGGTGGTGGTGTACATAGTTTTGGCTACATCGAGGAACGATTTTTATACACCACCACCAAGAAGTGTTGTGTCAGTTTCAGGAGCTCCCCTACCACGGCGCCCAGGCGCCGCGCCGCTCTCCAGGTCGCCGCGGGGTCGCAGCCTCGTCTGGCATGACCCTGTTTCAGCCATTTTTGCGATTCTTTATTTTGCGGGCGGTGGTGGTGTATAAGAATTGGCTTCGCAAATTAGCAAAGAATTAGCTTAATGGCCGCTTAATCGGGCTCAATCGCCCTTACAGTCGGGAACTTGCGGGTAACTTGCCGCTCCGCCGGTTCTGGCCCACCGCGCCTCGGTGCGTTGCGCTGTCCACTTCGCGTTCCCGAGGCGTCCGCTTCCCGAGCCGTTCCCGGCCGCCCGCCCCGCGGCGCGGAGCGACACGCCGCCCGCTCGCAGGGCACGGCGTGCCGCCGGGGCCGCCGCGGCGACGCGCCGAGCAACAGCTCCCGCCCCTGCTCGCTCTTACGAAGGCCTCCCAGGAGCTGCCTCCCAAGCCTGGGCCGAGGGCCCCCGGCCGGCCGCGCGGCAGAGGCGCCGCCCCGCCCGCTGGGCCCATTGGGCGCCAGCGGCCTCCCTTTCCCGCCCCGCTTCCTCGCCTTCCCGGCCCCCCCCCGTCGCCCCTTCTGCTCCCCGCCCCTGGCTCCCCCGCTCCTCCTCGCTCCTCCTCGCTCCTGCTCCCCCTCCCAGGGTCACTGGCGCTCCGCCCCCCCCCCCTCCTCCTCCTCCTCCTCCTCCTCCTCCTCCCTCCGCTCCCCCGCCTTTTTTGGGAAGGAGGAGGAGGATGAGAAGCGTTGACGTCGTCCTCATCGTCGTCATTGCCGTCGTCGGCGTCTTCCACCTCGTGGCCGCCGTCGTCACCGTCGCCGTCGGCGGGCGGGCGGGGGGGCGGGCGGGCGGGCGGGCGTGCGGGTGGGCGGGCGAGCGGTCGCCGTCGTCGTCGTCGTCGTGGTCGTCGTCGTCGCCGCCGCCGCCGCCGCCGTCGTCGTCGTCGTCGTCGTCGTCGTCGTCGTCGTCGTCGTCGTCGTCGTCGTCGTCGTCGTCGTCTCGCGCCTGGAGGTCTCTGGAGGTGAGGCTCCCCGAGATCACCCGCAGGTTTATGGAGGCCTCCAAGAGGACCAGGAAAACTCAAACATCGGTCCTCGATCCTCGACCGTCGCTCGTCGTCGTCCTCGTCGTCGTCCTGCTCGCCGTCGTCGTCCTCCTCTTCGTCGCCCCGCCCCTCGTCGTCGCCATCTTCTTCCTCCTCTTTTAGGATGCAACTCCTGGGAGATTGAATTCAGTGTCGTCGCTGGTAGATCCTTGGTCAACATCTGTTCAATTCGGCACATTCCTGCTGCTTCTGGTCCAGTCCCGCCAAGTACGGCTTACTCCCGTGCGTAATCTGCCCCCCCGTCGCCCCTTCTGTTCCCCGCCCCTGGCTCCCCCGCTCCTCCTCGCTCCCCCTCGCTCCTGCTCGCCCTCCCAGGGTCACTGGCGCTCCGCCCCCTCCTCCTCCTCCTCCTCCTCCTCCTCCTCCTCCTCCTCCTCCTCCTCCTCCTCCTCCTCCTCCTCCTCCTCCTCCCCCCCCTTTCCTCTGCTCCCCCGCCTTTTTTGGGAAGGAGGAGGAGGATGAGAAGCGTTGACGTCGTCCTCATCGTCGCTCTCCTCCTCCTCCTCCTCCTCCTCCTCCTCTTCCTTCTCCTCCTCTTCCTCCTCCTCCTCCGCCTCCTCCTCCTCCAATGCGATCCTGGCAGGGCGGGAGCCGTGTGCATGGGCAGCCACTGCCTGCGGTGGCGCGCAGCGCTGCGGCAGGTTGAGGGTGCCTAGGGCCGCGGGTCGCCTCCACGCGTTCCACGGGCGTCGGGGCCCTCCTCCTTCCGAGCGCAGCCGAGCTGCACACGTCCTCTCGGCCAGCTGTCGGCCTCGGCTCGGATGCTAGACCTGGGTCGTTCCGTCGTTCCTCGTTCCCACCACCCACCAAACGCCCCCAGCCCAACCCGAATGCCTCAACTTTCCCCCATTTCCAGTGGGGGGGGTCGGGGAACATGGAAAAAACACATGGAACCCGTACCCCCCCCCCAACCCGAAATTCGGGTCAAATTCGGGCCTTCGGGTTGGGTTGGGGTTGTCTGGTAGGTAGTCGATTCAGAAACCCTACCCATGAGAGCTGACGAGACAAGGGAATCTAGACACATATGGTGAAGGAGGAGGAGGAGGAGGAGGAGGAGGAGGAGGGGGAGGAGGGGAGGAGGGGGAGGAGGAGGTGGAGGAGGGGAGGAGGGGGAGGAGGGGGAGGAGGAGGAGGAGGAGGAGGAGGAGGAGGAGGGAGGAGGAGGAGGAGGAGGAGGAGGAGGATGAGGAGGAGGGGGAGGAGGAGGAGGAGGAGGAGGAGGAGGAGGAGGAAGAGCTGTTTGGGGCGGTCCTGGGGTCTTCTGGGGGGGATAGTTTGGGGCATCTTGGGGCTCTCTTCAGGCTCTTTGAGGGGTCGTGGGGTCCTCTTGGGGCTCTTTTGGGGCGTCTTGGCGCCCCTTGGGTCGCTTCCTGGACCCTCTTGGGGCTCTCTTGGGGCTCTCTTGGGGCCCTCTTGGGAGTCCTGGAGAGCCTCTTGGGCCCATCCTGGAGGCCATCGATCAAAATATGGGGCTGGTCTGGTAGGTCGTCACGTTCCTCCTCGTCTCTCGTCCTCGATCGCCGTGGCTCGCCGTGACTGGATCGTCTCCTCGTCGTGCCGCCCTCGACGTGCCTCCTCGTCTCCTCGTCGTGGCTCGCCGTCCTCGACGTGCCTCCTCGCCTCTCGTCCTCGATCGCCGTGGCTCGCCGCCCTCGCTCGCCGCCCGTGGCCGCCCGCGGCTCGGCAGGCGGTGGCCGCCGCGTACCACGAGGCCCTGGCCGCCATCCAGCGCCGTGCGGCGGAGGGCGGCGCCGAGGGCTTCGAGGGGCGCCTCCGCAGGCGGGGCGGCCGACCTTCGGTCGTCGTCGTCGTCGTCGTCGTCGTCGTCGTCGTCGTCGTCGTCGTCGTCGTCGTCGTCCTCGTCGTCCTCATCGTCGTCAAAGTCAGGTCTTCGCGTCCTGGAGCACTTCGCGAAAGAGGGGAATTTGCCGTTTTCGGCTTCTGGGGCCTTCAGCTGTCCCCGGGGGCCGTCGAACAGCGCGACCCGGGCCGAGACACCGGTCCGAGAGAAGGGGCCTGGACCCCTGGGGGTCCCCGTGGTGAAGAAGACATGTCGTCCTTGATCGGTGAGGAAGGAGGAGATGGGGTTGGGGGAGGACGGGGAGAGGGGTGCAAGGGGCAGGCGGTCAGGGGGGAAGGAAGGGGGTGGCGTGGCGGAGGAGGAGGAGGAGGAGGAGGAGGAGGAGGATGAGGAGGAGGAGGAGGAGGAGGAGGAGGAGGAGGAGGAGGAATGGGAGAGGGCAGAGGATGAGCGGGAGGAAGAGGAGAGGGCTGCTGAGGAGGAGGAGGAAGGGCAGTGGAAGCAACACAGGGAGGATTTGAGGAGGTGGACATGCATATATATATATATATATATACATATACATAAAGATGTTAGTCAACGTGGACCCCACGCTGTGTGCCTGTAGCAACACACATACACACATTTCATGTATGTATGTATGTATGTATGTCTGTATGTATGTATGTATGTATGTATGTATGTATGTATGTATGTATGTATGTATGTATGTATGTATGTATGTATGTATATATGTATGTATATCTATATATATATATATATATTTGTGGTGCAATCTCTAAGGTGCAACCTGTGTGGTGCAGTCTATGTAGTGCAATCCATTTTGTGCATTCTATGTGGTCCAATATATGCAGTGCAATATATTTGGTTGAATTTTCGTAGTGCAATCTATGTTTCGTGCAATCGATGTGCTGCATTCTATGTGGTGCGATCTAAGTTCTGTAATTTATGTGGGACGATTAACTCTTGCGCACTTGTGAGTTGTCAATTCCACTGCTCGCGTAATCATCTCACCCACCCACCCGCAGCTTGGTTTGCAAAACCCTGCGGCGGCGATTGAAATGACTGCTTGGCGCTGGCTGGCGTATCGCTGCGGCCGCGCTAGTGCGCGCAGGCTCGCGCGCAGAGCGGCCAGCTAGTTCGGCGCGACCGTCGCGGCCGCATTGGCGCTGACCGCTGGGGGTTTCCCAGCGCGTCTTGCAGGCAGCGCTGATGTGATGGCACTTCAGTGCGAGTCGGTGAGTCGGGCGGGCGCGGTATCATGGCAACGTCGGCACAGGCAGACAGGATGATGATAGTAGCGTCGTTGGTGAGGATACTGACGGTGACGACCGCAAGGCCAATGACGGCGCCGATGATGGTCACGCCGATGGTTATAGTGGTGTCCGCGTGTCGGTGATAAGGTTTCCGGGCGGATTTCTACATGCGCGCGCGGTCGACGGGCCCGAGTGGCCGGCATGGTACTATTTGTATTATCTGAAAGGGGTCGTGCCCCCCCATCAGGCGCGCAAGTGCGTCCGAATGATTTTGATGTGCGTCCGCTTGGTCTCATATGATGAGACAGCTAGACCGTATGATTTTCGCAAGAATTCGTTGGGGCGCGCGCAGATTTTCTTGAACATGTCATGTTTAAATACAGTTTTATTTGGCAGGGGTGAGGGGGGGGGGGTCGATAACGGCCCGCCTGGAATGGTACGAGCTCTTATTTAATATGAATGGTGTGGAAGAGTCGTATGTGAGTCGTTCTATCCTAGGGCGGGTCGATCAACCTGGGTGGTGGTCGTGGTAAAACCGCATTCCCTAGCAAAGGGAATCTATGTGCTGACGTCTGTTGGATGCAATGTATGTAGTGCATGTGCGGTGCAATCTATATTGGGCAATATATGGAGTGCAATTGATTTTAATAAACGGGTTGACACATCCCATGCTCTTGCAGACATCCCACCCACCCACCCGCATGCGGTGGCGATTGCGATGCATGCTTGGCGTTGGCTGGTGCATCTCTGCGGCCGCGCCAACCCCAGCACTCGCGCGCATCGGCCAGCTAGCTTGGCGCCACTGGCACGGCTTGGCAGAATTCCATGAACATGTTGGACAACTTATGGTTTTCTTGAGATTCACAAGAGCTCGCGCCTCTGTTTTTTTTTTGGGGGGGGGGGTCAAACAACTGATGTTGCGAAACCATGTGTTTTTTGAATGTTTGTTTGACCTTCGCTCTTGAAGTCGCTACGGAACCGAAGGTTGTTGAAGGGATTTGGCATGCGCGCGCGACGACGCGCGCGCGTGCACTTCGATCCATTTGTTGCAAAGGGTTTTCGCGACGGCACGCGCGCAAAGGCGTTCGAACGATTTCGGCACGCGCGCGCGAAGCCCGTTCTGTAGTATTTACTGAACATGTTGAAGAACCTATGGTTTCCTTAAGAATCCGCAAGGGCGCGCGCACGTTTTGGTTTTTGTGATTGTACCTGTTTTTTTGGAGTACTCGATTTTGAAATCCTTCCGAAACCGAAGGTTTTTGAAGGATTTCGGCGTGCGCGCGCGACGACGCGCTAACGATGATGGTGTCTTCGTGTCGGTGATCATGTTTTCGGACGGATTTCGACATGCACGCGCGGTCGACGGCCGCGAGTGGCCCGCATGGTATTATTTGAAAGGGATCGTGCCCCCCCAGCGAGCGCGCAAGTGCGTCCGAATGATTTCGACGTGCGCCCGCTTGGTGTCATATGATGAGAAACTTTGGGTAAAAACGCATGGTTTTCACAAGATTTCGCTTGGGCGCGCGCGCATTTTATTTGAACATGTCAAACTCCGCTGCTCGCGCAATCATCCCACCCACCCACCCGCAACTTGGTTGCAAAACCCATGCGGGCGCGATTGCGATGAGTGTTTGGTGTTGGCTGGTGCATCTCTGCGGCCGCGCTAGCCCGCGCATGCTCGCGCGAACAGCGGCCCGCTATTTTGGCGCGACCGGCGCGAACGCGGTGGCGTTGACCGCTCGGCACATCCGAGCGGGCACTTGGGTGCGAGTCCTCGAGTTGGGCGGGCGCGGTATCATGGCAATGTCGACAACGGTAGACACGATGATGACAGTAGCGGTGCTGGTGACGATGCTGACAGCGACGACGGGGCATTCAGTGAAGGTGCCGATGCTGATCACGCCGGCGACGATGACGGCGCCTTCGCGTCGGTCATGAAAGTCTTGGAAAGACTTCGAAATGCGTGCGCGTCAGACGCGCGAGAGTGGCCCGCATGGTATTATTTGACATGCATCGTGCCACCGCAGCACGCGCGCCAGGGCGTGCGAACAATTCCGACATGCGCGCGCGAAGCCCGCTTGGTAACATTTTCGGAACATGTTGAAACAACGCTGATTTTCCTAAGAACTCGCAAGGGCTCGCGAGCAAGTTTTTCTTGTTTTGTTTTGTTTTGTTTTTTGTTCTTCTCGGGAAATGTAGTTTACATACATGTATAACAATCAGTGTTTCGAAACCTTGTGTTTCATATTTGTTTGACAGTCGGTTTTGAAATCGTGACGAAGCCGCAGGTTTTCAAACCATTTCGGCATGCGCGCTCGACGACGCGCGCGTGTGCACTTTATTGAAAGGGATTCATGCAAACTTATGTTTTTTGATAAACGAATGTGCGCGCATATTTTTTTGCAGGGGATGGCGGGGGGTGGGTCGATACCAGCTGGGTTGGGATGGTTCGAGTTCGTATTTCGGATGGACGATGGGACAGAATCACATGTAAGTTGCAATGCAAACAAGTGGATCCATAAAACCTTTCTTGTGTGTGTATATCTAAGGAGAATCGATGTTGTGCAGCGACGACGCGGCGACGGCGGCAATATAGCCGCCAGACCGTCACACAGGCCCAGACGACGGGCGGTGACGGGGTGGCGACGATGGCAACATAGCCGCCAGACCGACAGACAGGCCCAGGCGACGGGCGGCGACGATGTGGCGACTGGGCGGCGACGGGGTGGCAACATAGCCGCCGAACCCACAGGCAAGCCCCGTTCCTTCGAATAAAAAGCAGAACTCCTAACTGCAACAGCTGTTAGGGGAATGTCAAAATACATGCATTGATACATACATACATACATACATACATACATGCATACATTCATACGTACGCACGCAAGCACGTACATACATACGTACGTCCGTGCGTGCGTGCATGCTTACGTGCGTGTGTGCGAACGAACATACATACGTACGTGCATACATACATACATACATACACATGCACACGTCCATCCACACATACATTCACACGTACACATATATGTACATGTATATGTGCACATATGATACGCATTTATGTGTGTATACAGAGGCATGCGCCCCATACATGCGCCCCACACATGGGTCACACATGTACATTATATTAACGTGTAGGTCGGGAGAAGAGAGAGAGAGAGAGAGAGAGAGAGAGAGAGACAGAGAAAGAGAGAGAGAGAGAGAGAGAAAGAGAAAGAGAGAGAGACATATAAATACAGATATCATGAGAAAGAGGGAGAGAGAGAGAGAGAGATAGAGACAGAGAGAGAGAGAGAGAGAACGTGCTATATATATATAGAGAGAGAGAGAGAGAGAGAGAGAGAGAGAGAGAGAGAGAGAGAGAGAGAGAGAGAGAGAAAGAGAGAGAGAGAGAGAGAAACAGAGAGAGAGAGAGAGAGAGAAATAGACACACATACAGAGGATGCTGAGCATCGGGAGCACGGGAAAGGCTACACCCCTCCTCTCCTCTCCAGCTCCAACTTCTTCATTTCTACCCTGCTCTTCGTGTCTCTCCTCTTCCTTTCTTCTCTTCCTCCTCCGCCTCCTCTTCCTCCTCCGCCTCCTCTTCCTCCTCCTCTTATTCCGTCTTCTCTGCTTATCTTCCGACGTTATCTTCACTGTCGTCGTCCTCCCCCACATTATCCCTCCATGTATTCCGTCTTCTCCTGTTCTCCTCGTCTCTCCTCATCAACCTCCCCAGCCTCCTCGTACTCTTCCTCCGTCGTCCTACCCACCTCTCCTTCACCTCTAGGACTAGGGTTTCCAATGATCCCAGGCAGCCCCGTGAAACCCTTGAACACCCATAGGGCCCCTAACACTTTACGAAAGCCAATCGGAAACTCACCTACTTCCGGCCTCTGCGAACCCCCTGGGCGAGCCCCGCTCGACCCCCCCTCGACAACAACTCTGAGACCCTCTGCCCCCCCTTCGGACCCCCCCTGTGAGGCATCCTTCTCCTTCTCTTGGATAACCGCCGAAACCCAGTATCTTTCAACCGACCCCATATCCCCATTCCCATCTCCATCCAGACCCCCACCATCTCGGCACTCCAGTTGGGGATATAACCGTCGAGACCCGAGGGAAAGGGCCCATGTCCCCCTCTAGGGGGATACGTTGGCCAGTGGGGCCCAGGCCACGCCACTGGGGATAGGGGTCGGTGAAACGATGCTCAGAAACCCTTCGACAACACATCGAACACGACGACGACGACGACGACGACGACGACGGTGACGAATCAAAAGAGCGAAGGGAGGGTGCTCTCCCGCCCCTCCAGCCTGCCGCCTACACTGATCCTCGTCCTCCTCCCTCTCATCCTTCTCCTCCTCCTTCTCCTCCTCGTCCTCCTCCTCCTCCTCGTCCTCCGCCTCCTCCTCCGCCTCCTTCCCTTCGTGCTTCCACCCGCTCCTCCCGAGCGGCCTGGCACCCTGGGGCGCCTGTGCGGGGCCCCCTCTGCCCAGCCTGCTGCTGCACCCCTCTGCGTACGGACGGCCTCGACCACGGCCTCGAGCACGGTTCAGATCGGCATATACATACACACCTATATATATGTATATATATATACACACACATACAAGACTGCAGTGGCGCTTCGCGCCATGCACCTTGGTCCTTGAAGTTTGGTATGCAGGCGGAATGGCAGCAAGGTCAAGCCGACAATTTAGCGATAACTCCTGATTGCCTTTTCTGGTATCGCCGCTATAATAATGTTATTCGTTATCCTTCCTCCATGCTTCTTTTTCCTTATTTTCGCCATGCCCTGCGCATTCTCCCCATCCTCCTCAGCTCTTTTCTGCGGAGGCTCCTCCTTGGAGAGCCTCTAGGGGCCTCACAAAAGTTGTTTCAGGCTTTCTTAAGGCCTTGGAGACCTCCTGGGCGTATTCTGGGGGCCTCCGGGGGCTTCCTCTGGCCACCCTGCCTCCAACCGCGGTCTCCCTGAACGACCGAATCACGATTTGGAATTCTTCGGAGGGTGTCTTTGGGCCATCTTGGGCTGCCATGGGGCTCTCTGAGGGCCATCTTGGACCCGTCTTGTGCCGTTTTGGGGTTCTCTTGGACTGCCTGGAAGCCCTTTCGGATGGTTGTGGGGCGATTTTGGAGCCTCCTAGGCGGCTTCGGACGCCCAGAAGACCGCCGTCTTGGAGCGTCGGGAAGCCGAAAAGAGGAGAACCCTAAAATTCACCAAAAACCAATAGAAAATCAAAGATTTTTGCCTCGGGGGGCCTTCTTGGGAGTGCTCTTGGAGGCCTCTTTGGGGCCGTCCTGGAGGCCTCTTGGGCCATCTTGAGGTCACGTCGGTCACTCTTGGAGCGCTCTTGTGCGGTCTTGGGGGCCTCTGGGACGTCTCCGATGACCCCCCTGATCGCCCTAGGTGTGCTGGGAAGGCTTGGCAAAACGCCATGTGAGGCCCGGTGGCCGCTTCGAGGCCCGTCTGGAGGGTCTCAAAGCCCCAGATCCCGGGAGTCCGGTTTTTTTGGGGGGGGACGGGTTTTCCCCCCGCCCGGGCTTTTAAACTTATAGGAATATATATATATATATATATATATATATATATGTATATATATAAGTATATGTATATGTATATATGTATATATGTATATGTATATATACACATTACATACAAGACTGCAGTGGCGCTTCGCGCCATGCACCTTGGTCCTTGAAGTTTGGTATGCAGGCGGAATGGCAGCAAGGTCAAGCCCACAATTTAGCGATAACTCCTGGTTGCCTTTTTCTGGTATCGCCGCTATAATAATGTTATTCGTTATCCTTCCTCCATGCTTCTTTTTCCTTATTTTCGCCATGCCCTGCGCATTCTCCCCATCCTCCTCAGCTCTTTTCTGCGGAGGCTCCTCCTTGGAGAGCCTCTAGGGGCCTCACAAAAGTTGTTTCAGGCTTTCTTAAGGCCTTCTGGAGGCCTCCTGGGCGTATTCTGGGGGCCTCCGGGGTCTTCCTCGGGCCACCCTGCCTCCAACCGCGGTCTCCCTGAACGACCGGGTCACGATTTGGACTTCTTCGGAGGGTGTCTTTGGGCCATCTTGGGCTGCCATGGGGCTCTCCGAGGGCCATCTTGGACCCGTCTTGTGCCGTTTTGGGGTTCTCTTGGGCTGCCTGGAAGCCCTTTCGGATGGGTCTGGGGCGATTTTGGAGCCCCCCAGGCGGCTGCGGACGCCCAGAAGACCGCCGTCTTGGAGCGTCGGGAAGCCGAAAAGAGGAGAACCCTAAAATTCACCAAAAACCTGCAGAAAATCATTTTTTTTTGCCTCGGGGGGCCTTCTTGGGAGTGCTCTTGGATGCCTCTTTGGGGCCGTCCTGGAGGCCTCTTGGGCCATCTTGAGGTCACGTCGGTCACTCTTGGAGCGCTCTTGTGCTGTCTTGGGGGTCTCTGGGACGTCTCCGATGACCCCCCTGATTGCCCTAGGTGTGCCGGGAAGGCTTGGCAAAACGCCATGTGAGGCCCGGTGGCCGCTTCGAGGCCCGTCTGGAGGGTCCCAAAGCCCCAGATCCCGGGAGTCCGTTTTTTTTTTGGGGGGGGGGGGGTGACGGGTTTTCCCCCCGCCCGGGCTTATACAAATATAGGAAGAGGAATCTATGTGTATATATTATATTTATATATATACACATACGTATGTATGTATGTATATGTATGTATGTATGTATGTATGTATGTATGTATGTATGTATGTATGTATGTATGTATGTATGTATGTATGTGTATGTATGTATGTATGTATGTATGTATGTATGTATGTATGTATGTATGTATGTATGTATGTATGTATGTATGTATGTATGTATGTATGTATGTATGTATGTATGTATAAAACATCTATATCTATACATGTGTATATACATATATTTACACACATACATACATCAACCACGAACAAGAGGAGCCCAGTGGCAAAGCAAGGAGACGACGACGAAGAGACGACCGACAGGGGAGACACGGGGACGAGGGTGGGGGGGGGAAGCGGGGGAGGGGGGGAGGGAGGGAGGGAGGGAGGGAGGAAGGGGGGAGGGAGGGAGGGAAAGCGTGAGGGAGGGAGGGAGAGGGGGAGTGATGGGGGAGGGGGGAGGGGCGCGTGCCGCGCGACCGGGTTTCCAGAGGGCCGTGCTGACCAGCGGGGGGCCGCCGAGAGATCCCCGCGCCCCGGACCCGCCGCCACCCCCCACCCCCCGTGGCAGATGTCCGCACTCCAAACACACGGCAGCAAGAGCGAGACATTTTTTTGCACCCCCTTGGCGATGAGCAGGCGATCGCAAACATGGATCAAGGGGGCGTGGCTTAGCGACGGGTCTTGTTCCCGTGGTGAATCGCGGATCTCCGCCGCCGAAGGAGGCGGCACTGGCCGCATTTTGGGGAGAGGGCACCTCCCCCGATCCATGGATTAGGCGACCGCGCGCTAAATCCACGGATCGCTAATCTTAAGTCGGGCCTGTCCCCCTACAGGGGGATATTCGACGAAAAATAAAACATACCCCCAAAATATTGCGAAATGGTAAACATATTCAGAAAATAGTCCCCAGACTAGTTTTGGATTTTCTTGTTGATTATTTTTGGGGTATTTCTGATTTTTCGTCGAAAATTCCCCTGTAGGGGGCCCGACTTAACGCGAATCCATGTCTGCGCGCCCCCGAGACGATGTGCGTGACCTTGTCGGGGAGGGGAGGGGGGCCGCCCACGTCACGGTTCGCGCTGGCGCCGTCTGGGAGTGTGCAGGAGCGGCTCATTCCCAGGTGGCGGCGGCGCGACTGGTGACGTGTCCAGGTGTGTGTGTGTGTGTGTGTGTGGGCCTCCGGTCCCTGTCCGCGGCGTACCTTCTCCTGTGCAAGCTCTTCGGCACCGACTGCACCCCGGGCCCCGCCCACTCTGGCCGCCTGAGGCCCCGCCCGCCTGTGCCCCGTCTCCCCAAGTAGAGCTGTGCATAGCCCCCCTAGCTTTTACCGGAAGATGTTCGCTCTCGCCCCGCAGACCCAAAAGTGTGTGTGTGTGTGTGTGTGTGTGTCTGTGTGTGTGTGTGTGTGTGTGTGTGCAGGGGGGCAGGGCGGGGCCGGTCTCGGGCGTTATCGCGAATAAGAAACATAGGCTCCACGGTGCCATACCGTCGAAGGAAGCAGTTGGTGGACACCCCCACGCGCCCCCAAACTCAGAGTTGGCACGCGTGGTGAAGACGGCGGTCGAAGCGCAACTCTTTCAAAACCACCGCCAACATGGATCATTGGGCTTGGCATCGCTCGGACGTGTGCATTTTTTCTTGGCGAGAACCATCCAGGACCATCCTGGATCATCGAGCAAAAACACGCACGAAACCGAAACATGCACAGGAAATGGGCGTCCGAGCGACGGCAAGTGGGGGGGGTCGACAGGTGAAAGCGGCACGAGTGTTCGCTACGTTCTTCCGAGGCGCTCAGGCTGCCGGGCACGGCAGAAAGCCAGCGAAGACAACGACTTGATACACAGCGAGGGCCGCGCGGCCCCGCAGCGTTTGTGCGTGCAGCCCCAGCCTTGGGGCGGATCATCGGGGCTGTGGGGGGGGACCTCCTCCTCCTCCTCCGGCTCCTCCTCCTCCTCCTCCTCCTCCTCCTCCTCGAAGTCCTTCCTTATCCTCCTCCTCCTCCTCCTCCTCCTCCTTCCTCCTTCCTTCTTCCTCCTTCCTCCTTCCTTCTTCCTCCTTCCTTCCTTACTTCCTTCCCTCCCTCCTCCTCCTCCTCCTCCTCCTCCTCCTTTTCCGCGGATTCCACGCAAGCGCAGGGCGATCGCCGCGACGCTGTCGGAGCTCGGCCTCGACGCGGAGGCCATGGGCCTGAAGTTCAAGGTGGTGGTCCGCCGCGCGCTGTGGGCGGACAGGCCCCTCAGGAACGCCCCCGCCGCTCGTCGTCGCCAGGCCGCCGAGCGTTGTGGCATGGCAGAAATCACGACGGCCAGTTTTGGCCAAGGAGCGGCCTCAGTTGTAGGGCGGGGGGGCTAACAAGACATGGCGCTGGACCGTAGCCCGGTCCTGGGGTGAGGTCCTGGGGGCCCGCGGCTCGAGATGTCTAGGTCCTCATCGCTATTTCCGTCGTCGTCGTCGTCGTCGTCGTCGTCGTCGTCGCCGCCAGCGCCGCAGCCGCTGCCGCCGGAGAGGGGGTTGGAGGGAGGCGGCGCAGGACGTGGCGGGCGGGGGCGCGGCGAGAGCGGTGTGGACGGGGGGGTAATGAGGGAGGGGGGGAAGGATGGAGGGGGGGGGAGAGGCGCGGGAGAAGGGAGGGGGAGGCGAAGAGAGGGGATCGGGGGAAGAGGGACAGGGAGGGGAGGCGGGCGGGGCCGAGGGAAGGGAGGGAGGGGAGAGGGGAAGGGTTAGGTTCGGGAATTTACTACAGGCGGTCCATCGGAAAATCTGCCGAAATCTTCAAGCATCTTCGGCCGGAAATTCACCCCCCCCCAAAATGTTAAATAATCTTGAATGGGGAACTCAAAATCCAAGACAACCTGAGAACATCTCAAACACAAAGCCAGGGGAAAACTCAAACACAGAAGAAACTACAGAAAATCTTGAAGCCGAAACCTGGGAACAAAACTCAACCCACAAAACATTCAGAAAAACCTGAAGGTCAAACCCGGAAAAAAAAACGTTTCGAGTCTTTTTTTTTGTTTTCCCCCCCCAGCTTTTGTTTGAGAGAGTTTTTAGTCGTTTAGAGTTTTCCCATCATTTTTTGGTTTTTGTTTTTTTGTTGTTTTCTTTTTATGTGTAATTTCATTTTCACTTTTGTATTCTGATTTTTTTACATGATTTTTCTCTAAGGTTTTTTTTTATAAGTTCTTTTAGAGTGTTATTCCCAGAGTTTTTCCAGAGTTTTTCGAGAGTTTTTTCCAGAGTTGTTCCCAGGTTTCGGCTTCGAGATTTTCTGGAGTTTTTGTTTGGTTTGAGTTTTGTTCCCAGGTTTGAGCTTCAGGTTTTTTCTATGTTTTTGTGGGTTTGAGTTTTTCGCAGGTTCGGTGTTTGAGTTTTTCCCTACCTAGGCTCTGCCTAGAAGGGTTCTTACTCTCTTAGCTTAAAGGGGCCGGGCAGTGCTACACGCCCCGGGCGGTTCCCCCGGTCCCCTGGGAGCGGTTCCCCCCAGTCCCCTGGGAGCTTTAGCTTTAGCTTTAGCTTTAGCTTAGCTTTAGCTTAGCTGTAGCTTAGCTTTAGCTTAGCGTTTCGCTTAGCGTTTCGCTTAGCTTTTCGCTTAGCGTTTAGCTTAGCTTTAGCTTAGCTTTAGCTTAGCTTTAGCTTAGCTTTAGCTTAGCGTTTAGCTTAGCTTTAGCTTAGCTTTAGCTTAGCTTTAGCTTAGCTTTAGCTTAGCTTTAGCTTAGATGTAGCTTAACTTTAGCTTAGCTTTAGCTTAGCTTTAGCTTAGCTTTAGCTTAGCTTTAGCTTAGCTTTAGCTTAACTTTAGCTTAGCTGTAGCTTAGCTTTAGCTTAGCTGTTGCTCAGCTTTAGCTTAGCTTTAGCTTAGCTTTAGCTCAGCTTTAGCTCAGCTTTAGCTTAGCTTTAGCTTAGCTTTAGCTTAGCGTTACTGTTACTACTAATGCTGCTTTCCTAGGGGGTCCAACTCCTAGGTAGGGTCGCACTGGGATAATTTCAGAATGTTGACCTCCCCAGGTTTTGGTTTCAAGATTTCCTGGTGTTTTTTTTTGCTTTGGGCTGTTTGGCCCGAAGTGGTCGTGGACCGCCTGTAGTCGCAATTCACGAACCTACGGGAAGGGGGGCGAAGGCGAAGAGAGGGGACGGATGGAGAAAGGGGAAGGATCCGGCAGCAGCGTGATGGGCATAGGGGGGTGGATGAGGACAGGGGTAGATCACGGCGGAGTGGAGGCGAGGCGCGGAAGGAGGAGGTCGCTCTCTCTCTCTCTCTCTCTTTCTCTATTGTGCCGGTGGCCTTGGGAAAACGTGGCATACCCCCCGCGGATGGGCGGGGCCCCTTACTTATCCTCCCTCGTGGGTTCTGCACAATTACTTTTAATCGCTTCGCTCATTCCGCCGGCCCGTACTGTGCCATCTCAGGCGTTTGCCTGCGCGTTCGTGGCCTCTTGGGGCCTTTTGGGGGCCGTTTGGGGGCCTCTTGGGGCCTCTTTTTGGGCCTCTTGGGGGCCTCGTGGGGCCAAGAGGGCCCTGTGGGGCCCTCTTGGAGAGCCTCTTGAGGCTCTCTTGGGGCTTTTCCGCGGCCTCTGAGGCCATCTGGAGACCATCTTGAGCGTCTTGGAGCGATATTTCGGCGACTCGGGGCCTCTTGGTCCGTGTGGGGGGCGCCCCGGCGCCAGCTTGGAGCGCTCCTGGAGCGCACTGGGGGAGTCGGCCGGGCATCGGCCAGGCATCGCCCGGGGTACTTTTCGTCCATGGGGCCGCCACGCGCGCGCGCGAACTAGAAATATTGTTAACCTGTTACCGGAGATCTTAGCACGCCTCTGGCCCTTTGGGCCGGCGAATTGTGAGTATTTTTTCTCCTCTCCGCCCCGAAGACGTCGTGAGATTCGCGCGCCCCCATCCACGTATTGTTTCTCACACGCAGGATGGGTCAAAGCTGTTTTTTTCTTCTTGTGTGTGTGTGCTTTTCCAATCAGATTTTTTTCGATTCTTCCAAAATGGTGCTCCCGCTGCAGCGTGGGCGTCATTTTAGGATCGGGGTTTTGCTGCCGTCTTTCAGAATGGCGCTTTCGCCCCAGCGCGGGCCGCTTGTCTGGATCCGAGTCCTTCCTCATCGTTGTCGCCCCCCTGCTTTCCCCCTCCGCCTTCCCTTGGTCCT
Source organism: Prorocentrum cordatum (assembly GCA_963575745.1). Lineage (NCBI taxonomy): Eukaryota > Dinophyceae > Prorocentrales > Prorocentraceae > Prorocentrum > Prorocentrum cordatum. Next base: position 111,283 of record CAUYUJ010016255.1, read on the forward strand.
CTTGTTCCTCCCGCTTCTTCCACTCCAGTTCCTTCTGCTGCTGTTCGTCCTCGTCCTCCTCCTTCCTCATCCTCCTTTTCCTCCTGCTCATCGTCCTGCTCATCCGCCACCTCCTCCTGTGCACGCAGCTCTCTCCTTCCCCCCCGCACACAACACCAGGTCCGCCATGACACGCGTCGTCCGCGCGCAGATAGAGAAAAGCGCATGTAGCGCAGTGGGAAGGACTGCGTGGGAGGGGCAGGATGCCAGACATGGCGCGAGCGCGCCTCGCTTGCCCCCTTCCCCTTCCCCCCCTCCCCCTCCCCCTCCTCCTCCTCCTCCTCCTCCTCCTCCTCCTCCTCCTCCTCCTCCTCCTCCTCCTCCTCCTCCTCCTCCTCCTCCTCCCCCTCCCCCCAGCCTTCCGGCCACTTCTCTCGTCCCCCCACCCTCCGCTCCCTTTCCTGGGGCTCTCCGCGGCCTCCGGCCCGGCGCTTCCCGTGGCCTCCGGCCCTCGTCGTCGCTCCCCCATGGGGCGGCACCCGCCCGGCAGCCGCGAGCTCTGACTCGCGCCTCCGCGGAGGACCGACCTCCTCCTCCTCCTCATCCGTGTCCTCCTCCTCCTCCTCCTCCTCCTCCTCCTCCTCCTCCATCCTCCTGCTCCTCCCTCCTCTTCCTCCTCCTCTCCCTCCTCCTCCTCCTCCTCCCTCCCCTCCTCCTCCCCTCCTCCTCCTCGGGAGCGGCTGCCGAATACGGCGGCCGCACCGGGCGCCCAGGCGCACCACCCGGCTTCGGCACAGATCGCACACGACTTCGGAGACAAATGAGGAAATCACAAAAGCAGAAAATGAAGTTTCACATACAATATCTGGAGGAGGCTTTGAATATACTGACAAGTGAAAGTGGACCATGTCTTATTGACCAGGGCACAAGCACGGACTTACAAAGAGAGTTGCAAGACGACAGCTCAGAAGTACTACATGTACACTCGCCCTCTAATGAAGTATGCTTGGTTTCTTTAGCATCAAAATGGGAAGCTTGCACGGACGAGCTCGTGGGACTCTTATGCGGTACGACTCAGATCAAAGAAGATAGTTACCTATTTCCCAGGTGTGGGCAGCCGAACAATCAGATGGACGTCGCATGGATTGCAGGCGCAGGGAATGAAATAAGCGTGGGCCGACCTTGCTTGGTGAAGAATCGCATCAAGAAACAATCGTTCAAACCTAACAGAGAAACAATTCAGCGCGCGAGGTTGGTGTATCAATCCGCGAAACGTCTTGCACATCATTTCGGACCGCTTATGGACAGAGTGTATGACATTTTCATGTGTGCAGACAGTGAGGAACTGGCGAATGGCATTTCTTTGCGGGAGTTGCAAACACGAGGGCTTTCTAAATACAAGAGGAACGAAATTTCCTTGGCGGTGCAGCCGTGGATAGACATTGGTATGGTGTTTTGCAGAAGTGCGAGATTGCATTTGATAGCGCTTGAGTAAAGTAACATCCAAAGCAAACACACGAATCATATCGAGAATATTGTTGTTCTCTTGCCTCCTCCTTCCCTTCATCCTCAGCTCATGAAGACGGAGAAAGGAGCGTCCCCCTGCTCCCCAGGAACCGAAAGAAAAAATCAGAAGAAGAGGGGGGCGGCACGCATTTGGCGTGTCAGAGGGGGGGGATGACGGCGCGCATTTGGCGCGTCGCCCCTCTTGGCCTTACCGTGGCGAGAGCTAGTCTCACGAGGTAGTGTTTCTGTTGGGATGGACTGGGGTGGCGAGTTTGGGATGGGAGGGCGGGCTTACTTTCAGATGTTAGTTTCCAAGGCTTCGAGACAGAGGGCAAAGCAGCCCCCAGCACGCGTGCACGCGCAGCAGTCACGGCGCCTGCACTGCGTGCCCTCCTCTTCTCGACGTCGTCGTAGTGTCGTCGTCGTCGTCTTCCTCCTCCTCCTTCCAAGTTGCAGGGGGCTCCCCCCGCCAACGCCGCCCGTGCTTCCTGGCAGGCGATCATGTGCGTGTCTAAGGCTGGGAGCGCCATGAGCCAGCAGCACGCGTGGCCGGCAGGCCTCGCGGCAACGTGCGGCCCTGCATCCGTAAATTCTCGCAGGGGCATCAGCCATTTTCCAAGTGGACTTGGGAACCGCCCCCTAAGCGCCTTTACCTTTACCTTTTACCTCCTCCTCCCCCTCCTCCTCCCCCCAGCCTTCCGGCCACTCCTCTCGTCCCCCCACCCTCCGCTCCCTTTCCTGGGGCCCTCCGCGGCCTCCGGCCCGGCGCTTCCCGTGGCCCCCGGCCCTCGTCGTCGCTCCCCCATGGGGCGGCACCCGCCCGGCAGCCGCGAGCTGTGACTCGCGCCTCCGCGGAGGACCGACCCGAGCCTCCCGGTGCCCCCCCCCAGACCCCCTCGAGTAATGAAAAAATCAGGACGGGAGGCTTTTCACCATTTTCGGCCTCTGGGGGCCCTCACCGGGCCTCGGGAGCGTCCAAAAACGATTCAGGATGCAAAACCGGTCCTGGGGAAGTGGTCGAGAACTCTGGGGTCGACTTGATGAAAAATTCATTACGTCGGGGGTCTGGGCCCGCGGCCCCTCGCCCCGCGGCCGCCGCCAGCGTGGCGCCGCCGCCCTCCGCCCTCCGCCCTCGCCGCCCTCGCCGCCCTCGCTGGCCCGCCGGCCAGCCGGTCAGCCAGTCGACTTGGGCCAGCGTCGCCCCAGCATACTTATACCATATGTGCGTCGCCCCCCCAGGGGTGATGCGTGCACCGAGAGATCTTGGCACCGGGTGATGTGCGTCGCCCCCCCAGGGGTAATGTGCGTCGCCCCCCCAGGGGTGATGCGCGTTGTAGTATATGCGTCGTGGCGGGCGCTTTCTGGCCACACCGCTCGGGAAACGATATACTACAATATGAGCATGCGATATGTTTGGGTCGGACGCGCGTCTCCAAGGAGAACACAGACAGTACTGGTATGTCTTTGTGCGTCCCGTTGGGGGATCGGTGCGTCGTCCGCCCCGCCGCCGCCGGCAGCGCCGAAGCCGCCGAGCCGGCGCTCGGCCGCTGGGGACAGGGGCCGGGCAGGACGCGCGCCTTCCGCGTCGCCTCTGAGCTCGAGGACGGGCTGTGGGCCTGGCGGCGGCTGGACGAAGCTCGCCGAGCGGCCAGCAGGCGAGCGCTGGCCGCTGGGGGGTGGTGGTGGGCGGGCGGGGCCTTCAGCCACCGAGCGCGTTTCATGACTCGCAAAATGCCTACCCACAGACGTCCGAAAAACACATGCCTGCTTCGACGCAACTTGTCGTAGATCCCCCGCGGCGGATCCAGGCCATTGGCGAGTAGTTACTCTGCGAGTCGTGGAACGCGCTCGTCTATCCAGTGCGGCCACCAGGTGGGCGCTCGCCGCGGGGGTGGGCAGGGTTGGGGCCTTCTGTGCTGCAAGCGGCGCCGCCCAGTGGGCGGCTCCTGGGCCTCGGGGGAGGGCGGCAGTGCAGTTCCGGATCCCCGGAGGTCCTGGCCAAGGCCAACGTCTTCGCCCAGTTCTGGGCCCCGAGGCCATCACGTACCGATCCGGCACGAGAAATGCAGCAGAAAGCTGGGGTCTGGGGCTTCGTCCGTGAACTGCTGCGACGTTGCATTGTTTTCGCAGCGTCGGATCTCAGGGTCACCGCCAGGAGCCAGCGTATGTCGCACACCGCCGCCCTCCCTGCGGGTACAGGAGGAGCTCGCCTGGCGGGTGTCCGTGCATCGACTTTCGTGGCGTGGCCCCCGTGTCGGGCGCATCCGCGCAGCCTCCGCGCTGAAGGGCGTCCTCGCTCCTCCTCCCTTCCCCCTTCTCTTGCCCCTCTGCCCTGCGTCCCTCTCTTCCTCCTCGCCTCCCCCCTCTCCTCCCCGTCTCCCTCCTCTCCCTCCCTCCTCCTTTACACTTACACAATCTGAACACTACTACTCTCCTCTCTCCCCTGATGACGTCTGGATGACATTCGGCCCCCCTCCGCATAATTTTTTACACAGGATTCATGGGATTCTTTTTTTGTTGTGTGTGTGTGTTTTTACATGTTGTTCCCGCTGCAGCGTTGGCCTCATTTTCGGGGGGCTTCCGCTCGTTCCGAATTGTGCTCCCGCTGCAGCGTTCGCCTGATTTCCACGCTGCCGCTCGTTCCGAATCGTGCTCCCGCTGCAGCGCAGGCGTCATTATTTCCAGTGCCATGCCACGGCATGCAATGCAATGCTATCTGGTGTTCCGATGTGCGATGCCATGCCTTCAGCTGCAATGCTAGGATACGCAGTGCTTGACTACGCAGTGCCACGCCATGCTATGCCATGCTACGCTTTGATCTTCAACGCCATGCTATGATATCTTCTGTTAGGTGCCGCTGTGCGATGCCATTCTTTGCATTGCCATGCTTTGTGATGCAATTCTTCACTACGCAACGCCACGCCATGCTATGACATACTACGCTCTGCCGTGTTTTTTTACGCCCTGCTATGCCGTGCTCTACGATGCATCGTGCACCCTGTCGGGATCATTGCCCTGCTCGACATCCGAATGTGCGAATAGAGAGGATATCGACGCCACGGTAAAGGATGGGAGGGAGGGGTAGGACGTGATATATGACGCGAGCGCACCTAGCTTGCCCCCCTCCCCCTCCCTCCTCCCCCCTCTCCTCCTTCGCGCCACCTTCCCTCCCCTCTCCTCCTCCCTCCCTCCGCCTCTTTCCTCCCCCCTCCCCCACTCGAGCGGTACCTTAGCATACTATCCCTCTTGCTACTTGCCTTAATGTTCTCCCCTGCCCGCTGCCATTTTTGCTCGGGGGCACGGAGGCTGGCCAAGCTTCCGTGCCTGTCTTAGACATCGCCTGATACAACGTCTGACTCTTTGGTCTTCCGCGTGCTGAGAATCACCACCCACCAAACCACCCCAAACCAACCCGAAGGCCCAAATTTATCCTCGATTTCCAGTGGGGGGGGTCGGGGAACATGGAAAAAACACATGGAACCCGTACCCCCCCAACCCGAAATTCGATTCAAATTCGGGTCTTCGGGTTGGGTTGGGGTGGTCTGGTAGGTAGTCAGAGAAGTGCACCTTTCACCCTCACCCTTCACTTCCAGTTGGTCGCGGGGCTTCGGCTCCCTTCCGCGCGCCGCCAGGGCGCCTCCTCGCCACCCTGCCTCCACGGCGCTGGCCCCCCCCCTCCCCGGGACACCGCCTTACCCAGCCACGCGAAGTTCGACCTCGACACGTGTATCGTTATAGCTTCCCCGCCGCGCTGACAGTCCACAGGCCCGCCCTCACCGCCCTCGTGCTCCGCTCCCTGCTCTCCGCGGCCGGCGGCGCCGCTGCCGCCCCGCCGCCAGGTTCTCTCGACTGCGCAGAAGAGTGCCCTTCCGCCGGAGTGACCCTTGGTGCGGGCCCGCTGGGGCCCCCCGAATCGCCGAACGAGGGGGCCACTTGCGAACCCTACCCCTACCCCCCACAAAGTTTCTGGGGGGGAGGGTGGGGTTCACTTCGTTCGGGAGCTCCCGAACGAAATAAGCCCCACCCTCCCCCCCAGAAATCGTAGGAGGAGGGAGGAGGAGGAGGAGGGAGGAGAGGAGGAGGAGAGGAGGAGGAGGAGGAGGAGGAGGAGGAGGAGGAGGAGGAGGAGGAGGAGGAGGAGGAGCGATGCGGCAGCGGCGTCGTGCGCGTCTGCGTTTGGCCCCCCCCGCGCGGCCCCGGCGCCGGAGAGCGCCAGCCAGTATCTCGCCGCGGCCGTGCCCGCGCCCCGAGGCCGGACGCTCCTCGCGAGAGCCCCCTCGCCAGATCAGGTGCAGAGTGCCTGTGGCTACGTCGGGCCTGTCCTTCTACAGGAGGAATATTCAAGAATATGCAAAAAATAGTCTGGGGACGATGGGCATTTGAAGGTATTTTTGACTATTTCTGGTTTTTCGCCCAACGTCCCCCTGTAGGGGGACAGGCCCGACTGGGCACTGCAGCCAGATCGACCTGGGGTGGCATGGGGCCCGCTGCCCGAGTCCACCTGCAGCAGCCTCCGCGGCCGACGCGGGCGCGGTGGCGCCGGCGCAGGTGGCGTGCGCGGCAGCAGGTGTCGACTCCGGCGCCGACTCCGGCGCCGCCAGCTCGTTCGGAGGAGAGGTTGCTGCCGACGGTCCCGAGCTAGGCGACCACGTGGCATCGCGGTGCGCGCCTCTTTCGGGCTCGCGACCGCGCCAAGTCCCGATGGCGCCGCTTTCGCGACGGCGAGCCCGCGGGCCGCGTCCGGGGTGTCATCGAGCGCAAGGGCAGTGGCCGCGGCGAGGGCTACCGCGCCTTCCTGGCCGACGTGTCCGTGAACGACCTTCGAGGGACTTTCGCTGGCTTCGGTGAAGGCGGGGGCGAGGGAAAGGGTGCGCGCCGGACAGGTGGGATGGGATTTGGCCGCCAAGGCAAACCACTTGGCGCGGGCGGGGTGCGTCTCGAGTGCCGCGAGTGCGACTCTGAGGAGCACCTCGTGCGCGACTGTCCCCGACGCCGCCGGCGAGGGCGCGCCCCCTTCCTTCGCGCCCCAGCCTCGGCAGCGCCGCCGCCGTCACCAGCACCCTCACCACTTGCGCACTTTGGGCGTCAAGGAGCGCCAAAGGCCAGCCACTCGACAGCCAGTGCCAGGCGCCTGCGCGGTCTGGATGGCCAGGGGCACCTCGGAGATTCCCCAACCTGTGGTTCTGGGATCTGGCTTTGGTGATCCCATGCAGGGCGCCGACCCCTGGGGCGGCGGGCGACCGGCTCCAGCGTCGGCATCTGCGCGGCCGGCGCCGGCAGCAGCGCCGAGTGCCTCGTCTGGCGGCTCGCGGCGGGCGGTGGGCCGCAGCTATTGGTCGAGCTGAGTGGGGGCCTCGTCGTCATCGTCCTCTTCCAGCCCCAGAGCTGCAGAGCGTGACGACTGTGTCGAGAGATGGGCGACCTCGTGGGCCGCGCGCGGCAGGGCTCTGCTCGACCGGTGGGTCTGGCAACTTTGTTGCCGCTCCGTGCGGCAGAAGTGGGGGGCGCAGCACCTGCGTCACCAACGGCGCCCGCAGCTCCAGCAGCATCAGCAGCGCCGCCGCCGCCGCCGCCGATGCCGCGCGCTGGACTGGAGTGGCCGATGCCTTCCTGCTGGGGCAACGGCGAGGGCGCGACTGGGCGAGCGACGTCAACGCCAGTGTCACCACGCCTGCGACTCCGCCTGCCGACGTGCAGTTGCCGACATGGGCTTGCGTGCCCTCGGTCTCAGCCCTCGGCATCGGTGCGCCATGTGGAACCTGCTCCATGTGGCTGCCGCCGTCCGCGCTGGCGGCACTGTCGCCGCTGGTGCAGGAGTCTCCGAACGATCTGGCCCTATTCAACCAGCGCGTTCTCCATGACGTAAGCCAGCCATCCGGGGGAGTGGCCATTTTGTTCGCCGGCCGCGGCACCTGGATGTCAAGCGGCGGCCGATCCGAAGCGGAAGGGGCGCCGCCCTCGACCGCGCGTAGCGACGGAACCTCGACGAGCTCCACGGCGCCCAGCTTCCGCTGGAGCTCTTACGACGACGGGGCGAGCAGCGACGACGAGCCGCGCAGAGCTGGACATCAGAGCGTGAATTACCCACCCCGCTTTCGCTTCCAGGCAGAACCAGGTCATACCACGCGCCTCCCTGCCAAGCGGCCTGACCAGCACAAGCCGCAGTTTGGCATCGCTTGGTATCCCTTGGAAGCGAGGGTGGTCAAAAGCGAGGTAGGTTTGTTTCCCCCCTAGAGGAGGAGGAGGAGGAGGAGGAGGAGGAGGAGGAGGAGGAGGAGGAGGAGGAGGAGGAGGAGGGGAAGGAGGAGGAGGAGGAGGAGGAGGAGGAGGAGGAGGAGGAGGAGGAGGGGAAGGAGGAGGAGGAAACATCCACGGATCCACCTCCTGTGCCGGCGGCCGCGCCCGCTGCGCCCCGCGTCGCGGTCTGCCCCCCGCGACGACCGGGGGTGTTCCACTCGTGCCGAGGTCCTCGCACATGGCGACCGAGTGGTGCGCCTGCAGCGCGGCCTTGGCATCGCTCGGGCGTGTTTTTTTTTTTTTTTTTTTTTTTTTTTTTTTTTTTTTTTTGTTTTTTTTTGTTTTTTTTTGTTGTGTGTGTGTGTGTGTGTGTTTTTGTCTTTATATATGTATTATATATAATATTATTATTTTTTGATATATATTTTTTCAAGAATTTCTCGGCGACAACCATCGAGGACCATTCTGGACCATCGAGCAAAAAACCACACACACACACACGAAATCGACAAAGGCACGGGAAATGGGCGTCCGAGCGACGGCAACGGCCGCATCATGCATCAGGCATGCCGCCAACTGACAGTGCAGAGCACCGGCGCCCATCCTGGTGTGCTGCCCGGCGTGCCGAGGCCCCGCCGACGCCATCGCCGACTTCCGCTTCGCTGAGTGCGCACCGTGCCATGGCGGGTTCTGCGACTCTGTTGCCGGCCCGTGCGGCAGAGCCTGATCCGACGGCGGGTCTGGTGTTAAGTTGGGCGTGTCCCCCTACTCACCAGCCTCGAACCTATCCCTATCCCTCAGCTTGACACGCCAAAAGGCGATGACAATCTTAGGGATGCGCCCTGAAAAACTTAGGGAATCCCTAAGATTGGCACTGTGATGAGGCGATGCCCAGCTTAGGGATAGGGATATGTTCCAGGCTGGTAACCTACAGGGGGATTTTCGACGAAAAATAAGAAATACCCCAAAAATACACCAAAAAGGCACAAATTACAAGAAAATAGTCCCCAGACTATTTTTGGAGTATTTTTTGATTACTTTTGGGGTATCTTTTATTTTTCGTCGAAAATCCCCCTGTAGGGGGACAGGCCCGACCTAAGTCTGATGCTTGGTCGAGCAACCGCGCGCCCGAGGATCCTTCGCAGCAGGGCCACAGCCAACTTCTGGGCACGTGCCAACCCCATGGGGCACCACGGCAAGGCCACAGGCGGTCACCGGGCAGCGTGTCGTGCATCGTGTCCGCCGCTGGCGTGGCGGTACCCTGCGGCGCGAGCCCAGACCTGCATTCACTTCCTTGCCTTCCGACTCTCCCGTGGTGGCCTGCGTCGTCAGGCGTAGGTGTGGGTCCTTCGCCTCGCTCTCCGTGCTACCTGGCGAGCGCCGACCGCCTGGGCGGCTGGTTGGGCGTCGTCGTCGACGCTGGCGCCGGGGCAACCCTCTGGGGACTGAGATTTGCCATGGACCTGGCCGACACGGCCCGGAAGGCGAAGCTCGAACCCACGGGGACGAAGCTGCCGACTCCACCCTGTGTAGCAGGAGCGGGCAACGGCTCGCATGTTGCGCATTGGGTGGTACACTGTCTCATTCCAGTCACCGCCCGCGACGGCGTGACCGCGCAGCACGCCATGCGTGCTCCTGCAGTGGAGGGCGACGGCATCGACCTCCCTGCCATGCTCGGCGTGCAATCTATGCAGTCCAACAATGTGGTAGTGGACAGGCGACGCGCGCAAACGCCTCGCGCTTCCTGGGCCTGGCGGCTACTATATCAGTTTGAGCTGAGGTATTATCAATTTCGATGTAGTGTCGGCTCCAAGTGGCCACTTGTCATGCCAGCTGACAAGTTTAATCGGCTCCAGCCGCCATCCGGGGGATGATCGTCCAAGCAGCTCGCGCTGCTCGCTGAGGGCGCGACTGGGGTGGCGGCCCCAGCGACGGCCGCAAGTTCAGAAAGTTCAAGATCCAGCTTCTGAGCCCCAACGCACAAGCACCAGTGCGGGGCGCGCCGCGAGCAGCAGGCTACGACCCGCGCGCCAGCGCGGACGTCAGTATCCAGACCTATGGTTGGGATCTGGTGTCTACGGACGTGGCTGCTCTTGCGCCGCCGGGCGCCGCCTGGGACCTGCCTGCGGGTTGCCCCCCCGCTCAGGATTTGCCCTGAAGGGCATCGATGTCGTGGGCGGAGTGGTGGGCCCCATCAACCGCGGCGAAATCAGAGTGATCATGCGCGGCGCAAGCCCGCAGACGTTCGTGGTCGAGCAGGGCCAGCGGATCGCCCATCTCATCCTGGAACGCATCATCGTGGATTTCGAGATCGTGGTCGTTCCCAACCTCGCTCCATCCTCTCGTGGATCACGTGGCCCAGGGCCTTGGACATGCCGGCGTGGCGCGCCCGAGCTGCGGCGCGGACCGCGGCCAGGGCGACGGCGCAGCATTCCCAGGGTTTCTCGGCAACTGCGTCGCCGAAGACCCCGCGCAGCAGTCCCAGTGGGAGGAGGGCGGGACAGCCCGCGAGGCTCGCCCCGCCGACCTGCCCGGGCAGAGGCTGGCAGCTGGGCCAGGTCGCCCCGCCTGGGTCCCGGAGATTTCGAGGGGGCACATCTCGAGCGCTACGGCCAGGATGTGGCGTCGCCCGCTCCACCTCCTGCGAGGTCGCCATCAGGTCACTGGCCGACGGTGCGTTTCCCTGCGCGCAGTGGCACTGCGTGGATCGCGTGCGACGCGAACCGGGACCGAGTGCACCGCGTCCTCGATTCTTTTTCAGACTGGTGCGCACGGGTCATGGACGCTGGCGCCAGGGTCGTGATCATCGGTCGGCAGGGGCCCCGCTGGAGGCGCCCAACTGTGATGCAGATGACCGACGCCGGCGCGCTGCCCTTCCGCAGGCACAGGGCTTGCCGCAAGTCTCTGGCTCCAGAGGCTCAGCGCAGCAACGTGGCCTTCGCGATGCTTTCCGGCTCGCCCATTCCCGACCAATGATGCCGATGCAGCATCGATCTCGAGGAACGCATCGTCGACTGGGCGACCGCGAACCGACGCGTGTACTTGGCCTTGGTGGTGTGCCGCGACGTGTTATGTCTTGCGCCCTGCTGCAGTTGTGCTTCAACGAGCAGCAGCGTGCCGCGGCAGGTGCGCTTTCGGCGAGGCGCAGCAGCAGCTGCTGCACCAGACTCGAACGCTACTCTTTTTTCTACGACGGCCGGCAAGCACGACGCCGAGGAGCGCGCCCAGTACCAGAACACCCAACAACGCGCTCAGGACGAACAACGACGGAAATGCCACTTAAGACTGCGGTGCGGGAGGCGACGCCTACCCATGGACCCGACCAACCGAGGGAGGCGTCCGTCGATCACGTTGTCCGTGCCTGCCCCGCGGCAGAGCGCGTGCGCCAGAACGCGAAGATCCAGGGGGGTCACGTGCCCGAAAGACATGGGCAGGTGGCCGAGGACCACTGCGACGACTGCGGCGCCGACCTCGCGTGCCTGGCCCCGCGTCTTCTTGGCTTCCTGGCCGTTGGCGACCTGGGCCAGACCGACGAGAGCGACGAGGGCGAACTCAGCGGCAGCCTCAGCTCAGGCTTGCCGACATGGTGGTTTCACGGGTAGTCGGCCCTGGCATCGGAGCCATTTGGCGAGTGCTCAACCGACGCAACCTGCCAAGTTCGATGACATTCACCACCTCCTCACCTACCTCACCTCCATTGACCGCGGCACCGACGTCGCGGAGATATGCGGTGGGGAGGTTCGGATTTGCCTCTTTTCTGTCCGCCGCCATCTCATGGCGGACGCCAGCTTCGATTTTGCAACTGGCTGCGACCCCAGTGACAAGAGCCAGCAGAGAGCCGTGGAGCGATGCATCCGGCAGAATCGGGTGGCCATTGCAACCGCAGCGCCTGGCAGCGCTCCTACGAGGACGCGGCCGCGCGCGGCCGATTCTGAAGCCGCGTAGCTATGCTATAGCTGCAGCTCGGCGTCCACGTCGTCAACGAGCAGCCCGACCCATCGAGGCTGTGCGGCGAGCCGCCGTGGCCAGAGGTGCTGGCGCCACCAGGCGTGCGCGCGGCCATCTTCGACCAGTGCGACTTTGGGCTGCGAGATCGCCGCGGGTGTATCCTGCGGAAGACCGCGGGATTGGTCTCGACAGCCACGGAGATCCTCGAGCATTTCGTGAACCTCAAGCGCGCCGACCAGCGCGCCCGCGTGCGCGTCGAGGGCTTCGACGCCCAAATCTGGCCGCGGTAGATGCCCCAGCGGCTTGTCGAGGGCGTCGTGGATTGCGCCTCTCACATATCGCGAACTACATGCACGGACGCAACTTCGATGCGGCAGCCTTCCCAGCAGTGGCCTCCAGGGCCACGGCCGAAATCAGGAGTGCCATGGCCGCTGAGCGCGCGCGCTGCACGCGCAAGGCGTGCAGGCGGAGCGTGCGATCTGATTCGCCTATGCAGTCGCGAGATCTGGCTACTTTCCGATATCCTCATAGCGCCCCTATGCGCTGGGAGTGCCCGTGCTGCCGCGAGGAGAAGGAACGCGACCATCCAGCGCGCTTCCGCGAGTTCAGCAAGTGCAGGTTCCCGGGCTTCCACGCGCGGCCGCGTGCACGTGCCGACCAACGCCCGCGATGCGCCTTTCGAAGTGATTTAGCCAGCGCGTCGAATGCGACACTCTTAACTACGAGGATTGCACGATGCTGCCCTTGATCTGCTGCGCCTCGAGGTGGCGCAATGGCCAGGATATCGCGAGCAGACGCGACTCGACGCTGCTGGCGGCCGTTGGCCGTACTTGGATCCGGCTGTTCGGCTCGATGGAGACCATCGTCGTGGACGGCGAAGGCGGGAGGACCTCGGCGTACTTCGTGGAGGAGATGAGGAGGCGAGGGGCGCGGGTCGACATCCGAGCTCCGCGCCAACCCGCTTTTATATAGAGGAACGCGGTGCAATCCCACGACGTGCGCTGCGCGCCGCCGAGGAGCAGCTGGAGCGCGAAGGCGCTGTCGCCAACAACGTTGATTCCATGCTGGCCCGCGCTATCTTCGCGGGCGACAACCTCGCCTGCGTAGGCGGCGCTGCACCGTGCGACGTCGTCTTCTGCAGGCAGCCCTCCCTGCTGCCACCGCTCGAAGCAGACGAGGAGGGTGAGGCATCGGGCGACTGCGTCGCTGGCGCCGCTGCTGGTGGCGAAGTGCAGCCCGGCCGGTGATCGAGGCTATTTCGACTGCCCGCGTTAATTGCGCCCTCCAGACACGCGCCGCCGAGATTGGAGAAGGGCGCTTCGATGTGGGCGACCAGGTGGAGATCCACCGGCCGCCTAGCACAAGAGACGCGTCGGGCTGGGCAGGACATGGTACTCTCCATCCAGTGGGCCCGGCCAAAGGCAAGGTTGCGGCCAGGTGCCGCCGCGCCGAGATGGTCTGCGGGCTGCAGGACGCGCGGCCATTCATCGGTACCGTTTCCGACGACATGGGAACCAGCATGGCGCGAGCAGGCCTGGTCTGGGATCGCGCGGAGGACTACATGGAGCACGTCGCGCCAGGCTCAGGAGCCAGGACCTTCGGCCACTGGAAGGACCAGAAGGGCAGGTAGTTGACCGAGAAGGTTTGGCTGCCCCCTGATGTCCTCGGCTCTGCGCCACTAGCCCCGCAGATGATTTTAGTTAGCGTGCGTCTCGCACGCAGTCAGAAGTCTGTGGGAGAATGGCGGGGCTGCGCCCCCGGTTTGGTCATCCTGTGGTTCCCTCAAAACTCAAGCGACGTCCACCGGCAACATTTGGACAGGGTCATGTTGGATGCCCATAGCTTAATCGGCGAGATGCGGGAGGGCTCTCGCATCATCCAGTTCATCTTTGGCGACGACTAATGGCAGCAGACGTCAGTCGGGGCCAAGATGGGGCGTTCGATGACTACGTCATCGGCGCCCCCAAGGACGCCGCCAGTTTCGCCGAGGGAGGTTCACCATCAGCCCTGTCCGTCATGCCCGAAGAGGCCGGCGGCGACTTCTCCGGCCACATCCAGCAGGTGATGTTGGCAGCTTAGCAGCTCGTTTTTTTTGGGGGGAGGGGGCGCAGGATCTGGCCCAGGAGCTGCAGGGGCTGGGGGGCACCGACTGCCGGCAGAAGGTCTGCGCTGCTGTCGAGCATGCGGCCGCCAGCATGTGCCGCAGGCCACGCGAGAGGCCCCGGCACCTGGAGAGGCGGCACCGGCGTCAGTACATCTACGCGCATATTACCTACGCGGCGCCCCCTTTGACCACTGCGCCAATCTGGAGGAGGATGACGGAGTGTACCGCGTGGAGTTGTACTTGGACCCCAGTATGCGAGAAGCACTCTTGAGCTGTGACGAGGAGCCGTCTGGCAACTATGCTGCTGGCTTCTCCGCGACAGCCATGCTTGAAGCTCGTGCGCCGACGTTGCGGCTGTCATCATGCGCGACGCGGGCGTCCTATCCACAGAGGAAGTGTCGAGGCTGTCCCAAGAGGTGTTAGCAGCCGTCCCCAAGGAGCTCGCGGTCTTGGTCCAGTGCAAGTGCTTCGGGCGACGACGTCCCAGTGGCGTTCGTAGTGCCATGTTTTCCAGACGCGCGTTCAAGTGAATGCGCCGAAAGGGGTCGGACGGCAAGACCGTCGGGATCGTCCGGCGCCGCATGGCGATGAGAGACTCTCGCGACATGGGCGCCGGAGTCTTGGAGACGTTCGCCGGCGCGGCGAAGCGGGCGTCCCCGCGCATTCTGTCCTCGCAGGCGGCTTGTCGCCTAGACTGGGCGTGCGTCGCCGTGGACGTGGATGGGGGCTTTCATGCAGGGCATGATCTACGCCGAGGTGCAGGAGCAGGGCGAAGCACAGCGACATTTGAACTTCACCCTGCCGCCCAGCAGTGCTGCCATCCTCAGGCAGGTTCCAGGCGGCGAGTTTTTCCAAGAACGGACCGAGTGCCTGCGCTGCGTCAGGCCCGGCAATGGCTGCAAGGATGCGCCCGGAGAGTTCTCCATGAACCTCGCCGGGATTGCGCGCTCCCTTGAGTGCAGCGCCAAGCCGACGCGGCGGGGCCCTGGGTTCGAGGTCAAACACGCGGCGTCCAGCACTCACGGCGCCGGCGGCTCGGAGCTGGGGCTCATGCTGCCCATGCAAGTTGACGACCTCAAGATCGCAGGACGCAAGGAGCACGTCGACCGACTCATCGGCCACGTCGAGAGCGTCTTCGGCAAAAGCAAGGGTGATTACGCGACTTCACACATTGTGGGGCCCGCCAACTCCGCAGTGCCGATGGCGCCGTGGCGCTCGACCGCGACGAGTACGTCGATGTCCAGATTCCTATCGGGCGCGTCGACCTGGGCAGGCCGGAGGTCAGTTTTCAGACCGTTTCGCCTCCTTCCTCAGAGCAACAGCCTGCGCTCTGCTCGCGAAACGCTACGTTTCCATCTAAAGTGTCGCGCAGGAGAGGGCCAAACGCAAGCTGCTCATCAGGCACGCGATGCAGCTCGATTCCGTCATTCTGGCCATAGATCAAGGCGCGCGACGCCTTCCCGGCGATGGGGTGCGCTGGCCGACTCTGCGTGCACAGTCACGGCTCGTTCGAGCGCGAGGAGGAGACATGGTGCGGCAAGCGAAGCGTCGTATACATGCGTCTGGGCATTTGTCGCAGTAGTGGTGATTAACTTGCTCGACACCGTGGGCCGATCGCACAACGTTGTGTGTCGATCATCCTGCGGCTCGGAGCTTCTCGCAGCCTGCGGTGCAACTCATGGCCTACAGGCGCGCCTCCTGGCGCTCCACGAGATGGTGTGCGGCCCCGCATCAGCAGCGGCGATCAGGGGACTGAGGGGAGAAGGAGGTTACGCCCTGCTGGCCGAGCTGCTCGTGGACGGCATGTCCGTCCTCACCGCCGTGGCCATGGGCCTTGCTCGCCCGCCTTCGGAGATCAGTATGGCAGGCCGCCTGTGGTGGTCATCGGACCGGCTTCGCCCTAAGCAGAAATCCGACGTGCTCTGGTGCGATGTCTGAAACACGAGGGCCGACCCCTTGATCATGGGTAGCATCGGCCGCGAGCTCATCCTCGATATCATGGACGGAAAGCTCAGATACAAACACTCAGCGGTCAGGCTGAG
The DNA here is from genome assembly GCA_963575745.1 of Prorocentrum cordatum. Classification (NCBI taxonomy): domain Eukaryota; class Dinophyceae; order Prorocentrales; family Prorocentraceae; genus Prorocentrum; species Prorocentrum cordatum. The sequence goes on from CAUYUJ010016255.1 coordinate 127,099, forward strand.
TGAGGACCGACACAAGAGGACAGTGCCGAATGCCCGTCATAGCGAACGTACCAAAGAGAAGGGCGACCAGTGCGACTAAGTCGACGGCCCGCCCCGCATTGCGAACAGCAGCGGCGTGGGAGCACATGCGTATGTTGATGTTGATGTATAGATGTATGCATCTGCCTAGGTATATGTTTATATATGTGTGTTCATGTATAGGCATATCGGTATGTGTACACATACATACATATATATATATATATATATATATGTCTGTGTGTATGTATGTGTATATACATATATATATATATATATGCATATGTCTATGTATTTGCATGTGCACGTGTATATGTATAGGTATAGGCATATGTGTATGTATATGTATATGTTCATGTACATGTATATGTATATGTGTATGTATATGGGTCGTGCAGAATAAGAGCTGTCAGGATGTGACGGCATCCCTCTCGTCCGCGTTCACCCCCGATTGCTGCCCTTGCGGCGGTTTCGCCCCGCGTTGTTGGGGCTGCCAGCGTTGGAGGCGCTCGAACGGTGCAGCTTCAACATCTCCCCCTTCTGGCGGGCATTTCTGTGGCCTTAAACTACAAGGAACATCGTCCACGAGAACTTATGAGCAGGCTGCCGCCAGCTCCCGATAGTTAGATTGAACCGGAGCGAGCCACGAGCGGTATCTGTATATGCATATGGTTTTATCTACACACATAGAGGCTCGCATCTCGCGAACCGTGTTCGCGAATGCGGCGCGGCAAGCATGCCATGCCAAGTGAACGGGTTGCACCCGCGAGCGATGTTCGTGGTGCAACAGGTTTCGGACAATAGAGCATGCCAGTGACTGATCGCGTGCTCCATCCAATGATCTTCTGCGTCGCAAGTTTTGAATGAAAGCCCTGGTCAGCAGAAGGCTCGTTCACAAACGCAACGTTGCATTAGGGACCTGGTCAGTAGAAGGTCCTCTGTGTTTAGCAAGCTCTTGTGGTTCGCTGGTTTGGGGGTGGTTTGCGCACCTGAGCCGGCGAGGCACGAACAGTGTCGTTTGAACACCAGATTCGAACGGTACCTTTGCATATTGTCCCTTTTGCCACTTGCCTTAATAGTCTCCCCTGTCCGCTGCGATTCCTGCTTGGAGGCACGGAAGCTGACCGAGCTTCCGTGCCAGTTTTTCCCGTCGCCTGACACATCGTTTGGCTCTTTCGTCTACCGCGTACTGAAAAGTGCGCCTTTCACCCTCGCTCGTTGCTCTTCGTCCTCCACCCTCTTTCTACCTCTCCCCGCCGGGGCCGTGGGCCCCTCCTCCTCGCTCCTTCCCCGTGCTTCGTCCCGCGACAGAGTCTCGGAGGCCTTGTGCAGGGCCCCAGAGGCTGGCCACCAGAGGCGTCCAGGCTGGCCTGAGGCCCCTTTGACCTCCTCCTCCTTCTCCTCCTCCTCCTCCTCTTCCTCCCCCTCCTTGGAAGTAGAGGGCGGCGGACTCGGGCGGGACATCTTTCCTCTTCTCGCGTCGTGCCCGCTTGCCCTCGTCTCTTCCTCTTTTCAGGGTACTTTAACTCTTCCTCCCCCTCCTCCCCCTCCTCCCCCTCCTCCTCTTCCTCCTCCTCCTCCTCCTCCGTCCTCCTCCTCCTCCTCTTCCTCTCCTCCTTCTCCTCTTCTTCCTCCTCCCCTTCTCTCTTCTCCTCCCTCCTCCTCCTTCTCCTCCACCTCCTCCTCCTCCTCCTCCTCCTCCTCCTCCTCCCTCCCCCTCTCCCCCCCTCTTTTTCCCCCTCCTCCTCCTCCTCCTCCTTGTCCTCTTCCTCCTTTCCTTTCTCCCTCCTCTCCTCCTCCTCCTGCTCCTCCTCCTCCTCCTCCTCCTCCTGCTCCTCCTCCTCCTCTTCCTCATTCTCCTCGTCCCTCCTCCCCCTTCTCCTCCTCCTCCTTCTCCCGTACTCCTCTCTCGGGATCTCCCCTCCCTCCTCCCATCTTCATCCCATCTTTCCCCCTTCCCCTCGCTCCTTCCCCTTTCCTTCCCTCCCTCCTCGCCCCTCCCTCCTCCTGGCGCTGACGCTGCTGGTAAAGTTCGAGAACTTCGGCGTGGCCCCCCCCCCCCTTCGTCCTTCTCCACCCCCCGGCCCCAGGGGCTTCCCAGATAACCCGAAAACAGCCCAAGAAGACTTCGGGAGGATTGGTTCAATCCTTGCGTTTCCTCGAGGGGGGCAGCTGTCGGGCCTCGGGGCCATCAGGGAACGATCGGAGATTAACAAGGCGGCCCTGGAGAGCACCGGGGCTGACGGACTGAAAAGATCAATCGGCGATGGGGTCCCTGATGCCAGCGGTTCCTCTCAAAGCGTGACAGCGAGGAGGGGTGCGGCAGGAAAGGAGCAAATCGGAGGAGGACGCGGGCCGGGAGAGACAGACCGCACGGCGCTGTGGGAGGGAGCCCAGTGGCCCAGCCGGCCGTTCCTGCGACCCACACGACGGCAGCCGGAGGCCCCGGTGCTCTCCGGTGCTCCCCGGTGCCCACCCTCCCCGCGATGGCGCCGCGCGCTGTGCCAATAGGGAGCCAGATGCGAGCCCTACCCCTGCCCCCAACGATTTCTGAGGGGGAGGGTGGGGTTCACCTCGCCCGGGAGCTCCCGAGCGAGGTGAGCCCCCCCCTGCCCCTCAGAAAATCGTTGGGGGCAGGGGTAGGGCTCGCATCTGGCCCCCTAGCCAAGACAGGTGCGGGAGCCCGCCGTGGGCCGCGGCGCGGGAGCGCGCGGGCGGGGCCGTCGTCTGCGTCGCCGCTGCGCCAGGCGAGGCTGCCCTCGTCGCCTGGTTGGCGGCAGCAGCTCGTGGCAGGGAGTCCCAGGCCCCCTCGCAGGGCTCGTTTCGACTTCTCGGGTTCGATTCGATTGGATTCGATTCGAGTTCGATTCGAATTCGAATTCGGTTCCGATCTGGTCCGACTTCGGATTCCGGTCTGGATTTCGGCTTCTCGTCAATGAAGCCTCACTGGCGTTCCGCCCTCCGCCGATTCATCTCCTCCCGACTCGGCTGCCGATTTTCGCCGATCCGATTCACGTCGATCGTCAACGTGACTGCTCGATTCGATTCTGGGCCCTCCTGCCTCGCGTCGTAAAAAGTACCCTGCGACGTGCCCAACCCTCTCTGAACATGTGGGAGCCATGCCCTGGACCGCTCGATATGAACCAGCATGTTGAAGGACCCTCGCGCGCAGGAGCACCCCGCCGTGCGCAGGGGCCCGCGAGGGCTCGGCTGGATCCGCGCGGCCCCCCCACTCCGCCGGACCTCCCAGGAGCCCACGAGCGCGGCGGCAGTTGCGCACTTCGCTGCCGCACCCGGGGAGCCGCGAGGGCTCGGCTGGATCTGCGTGGGCCGGACCTCCCAGGGAGCCCACGAGCGCGGCGGCAGTTGCGCACTTCGCCGCCGCACCCGGGGAGCCGCGAGGGTTTCGGCTGGATCTGCGCGGCACCCCACGCCGCTGGACCTCCCAGGGAGCCCACGAGCGTGGCGACAGCTGCGCCGGTGGCAGCCCCCTCAGTAGGAAAGGTGCGAGCGAGGGAGGCAAGAATCCAGGAGGCAGCAGCAGGGGGTGAGAGACTGGGCGGGAGGTTGCGCGAGCAGAGCTGCACTCAAAACGAGAGTCCGACCAGGGAAGGGTTGGGAAGAATCACGGCGGGAGGTTTTTCGCTATTTGCCGCCTCTGCAGGCCCCTGCCAGCGAAAAACGGCTCGGGACGAAACGCCGGTCCCCAGGAAGGGGTCCAGACTTTTGGGGGTCCACGCCACGACAACGAAGCACGGCGTCGGGGGTCGGGGCTTGACGCCCCGGTCGACGGCACATCTCATCACGCAGGAGGTTGTGAGGAAGGAGCTGCAGGTGTTGAAGGAGAGAACGCGGCATAAGTATAAGCTTAAGTCGGGCCTGTCCCTCTACAGGAGAATCTTCAAGAATAGTCAAAACATAGTCCGGGGACTATTTTTTGACCACTTTTCCTTATTTTGGGGGTATCTTTTGAGCATTTGTTATTTTCCGCGCAAAATCCCCCTGTAGGGGGACACGCCCGACATAAGGATAAGCTTTCGGAGCTCAGCGCGGATTTCTTTGAGATCGGCGCTGGGCCCCCCCCAGCGGCGCCTCTGGCACCCTCCCTGGCGCGCTCTGCGCGCCAGGGAGGGGGGTCCAGCGCCGATCCAAGAGATGCGCGCGGACCTCCGAGAGTTTGCGTATAAGGCAGGTCGTCGTCGCAACCCGTGCTGCTGCCGGAAAGAGGGCGCAGCGGCGCAGCGGTGCGTCGCAGGGCCTGGCAGACCGTCGCCCGCTGGGGCGCTGCCAGGAGGACGGAGTGATGAGTACAGCGGAGGCCCATGCCAATAAACACCCCGCTCGCCTCCAGGGTGCCCCGGGTCTCTTGGGCTTCGATAGTTTTGCGGTGGACAGCGTGGCGTTCCCACATCAAAAATCGATGGGCGTCCTGGGGTCTCAGGGTTGGGTGTCTTGTGGACGGTTTCCTGTGGTCGAGCCCCTACGGTATGACTGTCTCGTTGGCCATGGCCTTCTCGCTCCGCCGCGTCGCGGCCCATGGTGCGGCTTGCTGGCTGCAAGCGCCGCGCCTGCCCTTGCCACCGCCGCCTGTTGAAGTCCAGGCACGCTGATGCGCGCTGACATGCCAGGCCTGCCCCCGCGTGGTCTGCCCGAGAGGAGCAGGGCTGATGAAAGGGGGGAGGGAGCGAAGTGAGCAGGAGGAGGACCCCGAATCTCCGACGACATGATCTGTTCGATCCGCGGTCTCAGAGCTCCCGACCCCTTCCCTGGGGGTGGCGTCTCGTCCTGGATCCATTCTTGATGGCCCCCTGGCCCGATATCGGGCGTCAGAGGCCGAAATCGAAGAGAAACGTCTGGATTGGCGCCTTCACTTGCCAGGGGAGCCCAATCCCTCTCCTGTTCCTCCTCCTCCTTCTTCTCCTCCTCCTCCTCCTCCTCCTCTTGATTCTGTTCATTCACGGGGCGCTTCCTGTGCACCGCTGCCGCGGCATTCGGGCCGATACTGACTGAGCGAGCGAACCTTCAGGTAACTTCCTTTGGGGAGAAGAGGAGCAAAGTCCGGATTGGAACAAGTCATGTCATGCGGGACCTAGGGAGGTGGTAAGGCTTCGGGTTGCTCCAAGACCGTCTGGCCGATCTCAACAGGCCCCCTGAGTAGTCCCAGCTGGCCTCAACAGGCCTCCCGAGAAGTCCAGGGTGGTTTCAACACCCTGGCGTCGCCTCCAGCGGCGCCGCTGGGGAGCTCCACGCCCTATGGTTGAGGCCAGCTGCGACCACTCGGGGCCTGTTAAGGCGAAGCCTGGACTACCTGGGTGAGCTGCCCGTGCGCTATCCGAAGCCTTACCGTGGAGAGGGCGAAGACAGAGGGCGCTCTTCCAGCGAAAGGAACCAGTGACCCTCTGCACGACGAAAGCTTTGTAAAGGCAAGATGCGCCTGTTATGGGATACCTCTTGGAGGTGGTGAACATGTCAAAGGGTCTGTACAACATTTGAATGCCTGATGTGATCCAGACACGGTTCACATTGAAAGTCATGCTTGATGATACACGTCGAGGGTGCACGCCGAGGGGGAGGGCGCCAGAGTTCCCCTGGCCCCCAGGGCGAGTGCGCCGCCACGAGGAGGGGGAGGACGAGGAGGAGGAAGAGGAGGAGGGGGAGGAGGAGGAAGAGGAGGAGGAGGAGGAGGAGGAGGAGGAGGAGGAGGAAAAGGAGGAGGAGGAGGAGGAGGAGGAGGAGGAGGAGGAGGAGGAGGAGGAGGAGGAGAAGAAGGAGGAGGAGGAGTAAGAGGAGAGCGCCCGAAGGACCCGGACGGGCCGTGCGGGCGCTCGGCCAGGCTCCGGCGCGCCTACCTGCGGGTGGTGCTGGCGTCGCAGGGCTCCCGCGGGCCGCGGGCGTGCAGGCCGCCGCCGTTGCCTCGAGGGGGGAGCTGCTCCTTCTCCTCCTCCTCCTTCTCCGTCGCTCCCTCCTCCTCTTCCTCCTCCTCCTCCTCTTCCAGCGGTTCCTCGTCCTCCTCCTCCTCCTCCTCCTCAGTCGCTCCCTCCTCGTCCTCCTCCTCCTCCTCGTCCTCCTCTTCCTCCTCCTCCTCCTCCTCGTCCTCCTCTTCCTCCTCTTCCTCCTCTTCCTCCTCCTCCTCCTCCTCCTTGGGACATGTGATGAAGAGAGTCGGGCCTTGTATCTTGTGCTCTGCGTGTGGTTCTTGCAGTGCCCACAGGATGAGCCTAAGCTTAGGGGTATATGTAAGCCCCCGACCTCTGGAGCCTTGTCCCAGGGCTCCAAGTACATTCGAGAGGGCAAACGACCTAAGACGGTGTTCCGCTTAGTGGTTAGTTTTGTTTAGCCTCCTCCCCCCCCGTCGTCTGTCGTCGCCTCCCCCCCCCGACGCATTTCTGTTCGGCGTGGTGGCAGTGCGCAGCTGCTTCGAGGCTGCCGCGCGGACGGACGGGCGGGGTAATGGGGGGGGCCTCTCTCTTTCCTCCTCGGGGCGTGGTCGGCCTACCTGGCTCCGCTCCCATGGCTGTCATCACCGTTACCTCCTCCTCCTCCTCCTCCTCCTCCGTCGCTCTCTCCTGCTCCTCCTCCTCCTCCTAATCCTTCTCATCTGTTGGTTCAGGGGCCAGATCGCTGACCTGAAGGATGTCAGTGCGCGTCTCTGGGCCCCGCCCTTGCGCGGCCTCCTCCTCTGCGCTGGGACACAGCGGTCTTCCCAGCCCCCCCCGCTGCAGGCTGGCGGAGCTGGAGCGCAGGCAGCGGGCGCACCAGGAGCTCGCGGGGACGCTGCCCTCCCTCCCATGATGCTGCTGATGATGATGACGATGATGATGATGATGATGATGATGATGATGATGATGATGATGCTGATGCTGCTGCTGCTGCTGCTGATGATGATGATGATGATGCTGATGCTGCTGCTGCTGCTGATGATGATGATGATCATAGCGTGAACTACCTACCCCGCTTTCGCTTCCAGGCAAAACCAAGTCATACCACGCGCCTCCTCGTCAAGCGGCCTGACCAGTACAGGCCGTAGTTTGGCATCGCTTGGTATCTCTTGGAAGCGAGGGTGGTCAAAAGCGAGGTAGGTTTGTTTTCCCCCTAGATGATGATGATGATGATGCTGACGATGCTGACGATGCTGATGCTGACGCTGATGCTGATTTTGATGATGCTGATGATGATGCTGATGATGCTGTTGCTGCTGCTGATGATGATGAGGATGCTGATGTTGTTGTTGATGCTTATGCTGATGATGATGATGACGATGCCGATGATGATGATGATGATGATGATGATGATGATGATGATGATGCTGGTAATGTTGTTGATGGCGATTATGATGATGCTGATGATGCTGATGGAGCTGACGACAACGACGACGACGATTATCATTCTTATCATTATGAGGATGACGATGACGGTATTGATCAAGATGGTGATCATGCTGATGATGCTGATGTTGATGGTCATGGTGATGGTGATGGCGATGGCCATGGTGATGATGCTGCTGCTGCTAATGCTGATGATGGTGATGGTGACGGTGATGGTGATGATGATGATGCTGATCATGGCGGTGGTGGTGATGATGATGATGATGATGTCGATGATGGTGATGGTGCTGGTGATCGTGATGGTGATGGTAACGGTGGTGATGATGATGGTGATGCTGGTGACGGTGGTGGTGATTACGATTGTAATGATGATGACGACGGTGATGATGATGGTGATGGTGATGCTGATGATGACGATGCTGACGATGATGCTGATGATGACTGATGATTATGATGATGGTGGTGATGGTGATGGTGATTGTGATGGTAATGAAGATGATGACGATGATGATGATGATGATGATGATGATGATGATGATGATGATGATGATGATGATGATAATGACGACGGTGATGATGATGATGATGATGATGATGAGGAGGAGGAGGAGGAGGACGAGGAAGAGGAGGAGGAGGAGGAGGAGGAGGAGGAGGAGCAGGAGCAGGAGCAGGAGGAGGAGGAGGAGGACGAGGAAGAGGAGGAGGAGGAGGAGGAAAAGGAGGAGAGGCGGAAGAGAGGGTGGACCCGGAATCCAAGAGGCGAAAACCCGGATCTTTAGAGTTGGCTGTTTTGTAATCCCCCAAGCGTTCTCCCAGCAAAATCCTGGAACTCCTGAGTTCTGGGTTCCTCAGTTTCCCTCTCCTCCTCTTCGGTCTTCAAGCCCAAAACGGTGGGCTCGGACAGACCGATCACGTTCACTGCCTCGCTCTACCGTTTGATCATTCGACTTCGGAGGGGGATGATTGGGTCATGGGAGCTCGCCAAGGCAGGACACCTGGATGCGGCGATCAAGGGATCCAGTTGCCTAAGAGCAGGCATCATGTCAGAGCTTTTTGTAGAGATTGGAAGCGTGCTCAATATTGCCGTTGTTGATGGGTTCTTCGACCTAGAAACGTTCCATGACACGATCAACACGCGCAAGTTAGCGGGTAAACTCAGAGAGACGGACTATCCCAAAGTTGAGCTAAGCCTTGGTATTTTCACGCATCTAGCAGCACGCTTCCTGACCACAGAGATGGGCATCAGTGAGCCCATCACCCCGCAAGGCAGTATTCTCGCAGGTTGTGGGCTGAGTACTGCGTGGACTCGAGTTCTTTTGCACGATCTGCTGCATGCTGCGCACCTCCAGTTCTCTCGGCTCACGCTCAGGACATGGGTCGATGATCTTCGTGCTAGGATGGTGGCCTCCAAGAAGGCCCTGGTGGAACAATACCCCCAGGCCATCCATTTCCTCAAAGATTGGCTCCAGGAGTTGGGGTGCATGCTCTCCCCCAAGTCTGCCCTCCTCTCCAAGGACAGCGAGATCTTAGCGCAGATAATCGCGGACTGCCAGGCCAGAGGCATGCCCCTCCAGAACAAACTCAGTACCAGGGATTCCGGATTATATTCCACGGTGGGGAAGCGCAGGTACCTCTAGGTCCGTCGGGCTCGGCAGCGTCTCGGATTCAAGCGGGCGAAAAACATGAGGAGGCTCCTGAGGGTCACTAAAGACGTCCACAAGCACTCCATAGGACAGGTGCCCAGCCACAGGTACAATGGGGACTCGAAGGCCATGGAGTTGCACCAACAGGATTCGATCTACACCGACGTGCAGCAGGATCAGCACTCGGAGTCACGAAACCAGGCAGTTGTCTCACCGCAAGGCTACATTAGGCGAAGATGCCGCCTGAAGCCCTGGACCCAGCTATTTTTATGCGCGTCAGGCTCTTGGACATGTGGTTCGAGGTGATCAACACCGAGCAGCAGTTGCGCGAGGGTATCAGTAACGCCTGGCCTCATATCGTCAGGAGGCTCCAAGGGGGACGTAGATGAAACCAAGCACAAAGCCACCTCAGCGCCGTCAGCGGGATCTTCTTGGACCTCGGGTGAGACCCTGGATCCGCGTGGGCCTGGAAAGGGCCAGCTGGAGAAATCTTTGATGTGCGACCAGAGAAGCACGAGGCGCAGGACTATTTCATGTGCAGGTTCCAGAGTTTTTTGCAACATAAGATTTGGAGTGCCGCCCAGACAGGGCACAATTCGAGCGGGTGTCAGGCAGGAGTCGACATTCGCAGTTCCAGATGGCAGATCGAGCGTCTCTACGGCGACGGGCACCAGCACCTCGCGAAGGCGCACAAGGCCGTGGGAAGTTGCGCAGCTTGGAGCCCCCGACGGCGATTCGAGAGTGGCCTGCAGGAAGACAGCGATTGCCCGATCTGCAGAGACAACTGCTGCGATGATAGGCACAAATTCTAGGGATGCCCAATCCTCTTCCAAGTAGGACACCCTCGGATCCAGGAAACCCATGACTTGATTGACATGGCCATTGGAGATGATCAGCCAGAGTGTCTGTGGTTACGAGGTCTCATACCAGCTGAGCTGGCCCTGGCAACCGTCGAAGAGACAGCGCCCCAGCGCCCCGCCTTGAAGGGACGGGGGCTTCCTTGGACCCCCCGCGCCCAGCGGTGGTTTGCGGCTAGGCGCGGTGGATGGCTCAGGGGGCCCCAGGTCTAAGGATCCCCGCCTCAGGCGAGTGGGATGGGGCGAATGGGTGTGGTCTGAAGATTTATGCGGTCCAGGGGAATGTGGCAAGGTTTCAAAATGAAAATAGTGTTGAATTAAAAAAGGGGCCAGAGAGCTCCTCCGCCACACCCAAGGGAACCTCATTCTAGTCACTGGTTCCTGTCCAGAGGGCATAGGAAGGGCCCCCCGTAGAAGATAACCTTCCAACTGGCGGTTTCGGCAGGAGCATTGGTCAGTGCTGAGTGCTCGGATCGATATCCTACTTGAAAGTCAAGTCTCACATTTCCACGCCCGCGGGGCGGGCGAAATATCCAGCTTGGGCGGTCCTCGCGCATGAGAAGGCCGACGAGCTAGCCAATGAATCCGCTGCGCGGGCCGCCGTACCCCCCGACCTCGCCCAAAGGGTCGAGGCCTTGGATGTGCTGGCAGAGCAAATCCGAGGGAGGCTCGCAGCAGTGCAGATATTGTGGTGGACGCACTACCCAGTCCAGCAGGAGGCCACCGACTACAAGAGAGAGCGACGGCAGGCCAGATCCGAAGCTACGTTCAATCATCTCCTGGAAAGCACCTCCCGCTGGCCAGTTCTCGAGGGTGAGTTTGTCAGGTGCAGCAGGTGCCAGAAGCGGACGCAAAGGTGTCGAGCTGCTCTGTGGCTGCGCCTAGATGGTGTCTGCCCGCAGCCCCTCCATGCCCGTCAGCAGGGCAGTCGTGATTTCAGCCAGCATGCCCTTCCGTCCGCCAACCGACCAGACGGACATATTCTATATCGGCCAGTGGGAGGTGTGAGTAGTTCTGATGGAGGCTCGAATATCCACCCCAGCCACCAAACCCACCTTGCGTTCTGTCGGGGTGCCGTGTGGTGTCGGAGGTGTGGGTCCTGGAGGGTTCGGGCCCCCCGTAACCTTAAGGAAACCTGCCAACCCCTCCCACCAGTCAGAGCGCGGGGAGGAAGGCAATTAAACAACTCGCAACTCGCGCAAGAGAGGCTTCCCCCAGGCCTAAAGAGTGGCCTGCTGGGGACCTGTGAGCCCAGGTCGGGTCACCTTAGTGTGTAAGGATCGAGGACCGCAGATCGCAGCCGCTCGCGGAGGAGGAGGAGGAGGAGGAGGAGGAGGAGGAGGAGGAGGAGGAGGAGGAGGAGGAGGAGGAGGCACGCACAGAGGACGAGGATGACGAGGAAGAAAACAAAGACGAGGAAGAGGAAAACGAGGGAGGGTGTAACGAAACGGAGGGAGAGTAACGCGGAACGGAGGCGAAGTGGTGGAAGGCAAAATGGCACGGAAGGACGAGAAAACGAAACAATGGGAGGGTAAAGCGAACCGGAGGGAGGGTACAACGAAACGGAGGGAGGGTAAAACAGAACGGCAGGAAGGTAAGACGGAACGCTGGGAATCTATAGCGGAACGGGAAAAGGGCAACACCGAAAGAAAGGGGGGAGCGTAACGCGGAACCGATGGAGGGCAAAGCCAAACGGAAAGCAGAGAGAGGGTAGCACGGAAGTGAGGAAATCTATAACGGTACTGACGGAAGGTAACATTGAACGGAGGGCTAGCAAAACGGAGTGGAGGAGGGCAGGGAGACACGGGATGGAGGAACAATATAACAGAAATGAGCGGAGCGGAGGGTCATAACGTAAAACGGAACGGACGGAAGATACATTGGAACGGAGACAGGGTAAAACGGAACGGAAGGACGGTGAAACGAAACGGAGGGAGGGCAAGCCGGAACGAAGGAGGGTGAAACAGAACGGAGGGAAGGTCAAACAGAATGCAGGGACGGCAAAACGGAACGGAGGAAGGCAAACCCCTACGAGGAGAGGGTGAAACGGAACGGAAGGATGGTAAAACGGAGTGGAGTGGGGGCGGGGGAAAACAGAACGGTGAGAAGGTGAAACAGAACGGGATGGGGGTACAACCTCACGGAAGGCGGAGGAAGGCTAAGTCGGAACGGAGGGAGGTTACAAGGACATGGAAGGATCGTGAAACGAAACGGAGTGACGGTAAACTTACACGGAGGGATAGTACAACGAAATAAAGGAAAAGGTAAACACAACGGAGGGACAATCTTACGGAACGGAGAAAGCGTAAAACGGAATTGAGGGAAAGAGTACAGAACGGAGAGAAAATGAAACCGGAACAGAGGGAGCGTCAAATGGAATGGAGGGAGAGGCATCAGAACGGAGGGATGGTAAAATGGAGCGGATGGAAGGTTCAAAAAAATGGAGGGATGGTAACACAGAAAGGAAGGAGGGTCAACCAGAACGAAGGGAGAGTAGGACGGAACGGCGGGAAAATGATGTTGAACGGATGGGAAGCAAAACGGAATGGAGGAGGGTAAATCGGCACAGAAGGAGGAGAACTCAAGTAACTTTATAAGGATTTTCATCATGACGTCGTCCTCATCTCGTCGTCGTCACTATCAGCAGCGTCACCGTCATCAGCATCATTATCGAATCATCATCATCAATATCGTAATCATTGTCATCCCATCGTTGTCGCCATTCTTCACATCATCATCCATCCTCGTTATCATCAACACCACCAACGCCATCATAACACTTTTCATCGGCATCGTCATTCCTAGCATCATCGCCATTTTCGCCATTGCCACAGTTACCAGCACCATCCCCATCATCATCCTCACCGTCGCCGTCATCGTCATCGTCATCACCAGCAGCACCCATCGTCATCGTCGTCATCGTCCTCAGCGTTGCCACCCTGCTCATCAACATCCTCATTGCTGTCATCATCGTCAGCATCATCGCCATCGTTACCATCCGAGTCGTGGCCATCATGGTCTCCAGCATTAGCCTCTGTAGCATCATCACCATAATCATCCCCATCATTATCCCTATGATCATAATCATCATCGTCGGCGTTATCATGATCCACATCGGCGTCATCATCTCGTTGTCGTCGTCATCATCCTCGTGCTCTGCATCAGCATCACCGTCGTCATCGTCCTCGTTATCGCTGTCACTAGCGTCCAGTACTGTCACCATACACATTGTCGTCGTCGTTATCATCATCTTCGTCATTATGATCGTGTGCATCATCCTAACGATTAGCATCCTTATCATTATGATCTTCACCATCACCGCCATCGTATGTCACCATCCTGCTCGATCCTGTTCGAGGCCATCACCAATGTCAGCATCACAATCGACATCATCAACATCGCCACCGCCGTCATCGTCCTACTCTTCATCATCACCGTTTTCATCGCCCTCATCTCGTCGTCGTCATCATCATCACTATCACCATGACACTCAGCATTAGCAATATCATGATCAACATTGTCGTGATTGTCGCCATCGTCATCTTTATCGTCCCCGTCGTCCTCCTCATCAGGGTCCTCATCGTCATCGGCGTCTGCATGGCCACCGTCATCATCATCATCATCATCATCATCATCATCATCATCATCATCATCAGCTCCATGATCACCGTAGTCGTCCTCAGCGCCAGTATCATCATGATCGTTATAATCATCTTTACCGCCGTCGTCGCCTTTGCCCAGTGTAGTTGTCAATGCCGTGTGTCGTCGGACCTTATGTCGGCGTCCCGGGCATCAGCTCGGTGCATTACCTTGGCAATGTGTTAACGAATATTGCATCCTCCTGATCGTCGTCGTCATCGTCGTCATCGACATCATGATCCTCATCGTACTCATCTTCACCATTATCATAGTCATCACCATCGTCGTCATCATCGTCATCGTCATCATCATTGTCATCTTCATCAACACCAGCATCAGGATCATCGTCATCGTCATCATCATGACCAGCATCATCATCACCATTCGCATCATCACCATACCCTTTGTCATCGTCACGGTCATTACCATCATCATCATCATCAGCAGCAGCAGCATCATCATCATCATCATCATCATCATCATCATCATCATCATTATTGTCGTCATCATTGTTGTCTTCATCATCCCCATCGCCGTCTTAATCCCCCACATCGTGGCCCTCATCGTCGTCGCCTCCGCAGTCGACATCGTCTTCGTGATTATTAGTACTACTAACATTATCATCATCTTTGTGATTTCCCAGATCATCAGCATAATCATAATCATCATTATCGTCATCGTTATCTTTATCGCCATTCTTATCCCCGTCATAATCATCATCGTCGTCACCGTCACTGTCATCATTAGCATCAGCATCCTCAAGGTCATTGTCACAATCATCAAAACCGTCCTCATCATCATCATCGTCATCGTCACCGTTATCATCACCGTCATCATCGTCATCATCATCATCATCAGTATTATCATCATCGTCGCCCCCATCGTACTCAGCGTCATGATGATGATTGTCATCATTCGTCATTGCCGTCGTCACCGTTTTCATCCTCATCCTAACTGTCATCATCGTTGTCATCATCGTTTCAGTCGTCGACATCACCATCGTTATCATTATCATCATCATCATCATCATCATCATCATCATCATCATCATCCTCAGCATCACCATCATCATGATCATCATAAGCAATATCATCATCAACATCATCATCACCATCATCGTACCATCATCAACAGCATCACTATCACCATCGTTATCATCATCAGCATCATTATCACCATTCGCATCATTCGCACCATTTTCGTCGTCGTCATCATCATCACCACCACTACCATCGCCATCACCATCACCATCACCATTATCATCCATCGCAATCACCATCATCATCGTCAGCATCAGCATCATTATCGTCGTCGTCGTCGTCATCGTCGTCGTCGTCGTCGTCGTCGTCGTCGCTGTCGTTGTTGTTGTCGTTGTCGTTGTCGTCGCCACGGGGGCCGTTTGGAGGCCCTCCCCAGAGCCGTTTCGGAGCTGTTTGGAGGCCCCCTCGGAGCCGTTTCGGAGCCGTTCGGAGGCCCCGTCGGAGCCGTTTCGGAGTTGTTTGGCCTTTCGGAGCGGTTTCGGAGCCGTTTGGAGGCCCCCTCGCAGCTGTGTCGGAACCGTTGGGAGGTCCCTTCGGCGGCCTCTAAGAAGCGCCTGAAAGGGCCTCCAAACCCCGAGCCCGAATTTTCGGAGTTCGGGTTCGTGGCGAGAAGCCCGGAACTCCGGAGTTCTGGGTTTCTCCCAGGGGAGCCAGAGTTGAGAAAGCCAAAACCCGGAACTCTAGAGTTCTGTGTTTTCGCCTCTTCTATTCCGGGTTTTTTCCCAGGGATGGGGTGGGGGAAAAAGAGGGGGAGGAGGAGCAAGAGGAAGGGGGAGGAGGAGGAGGAGGAGGAGGAGGAGGAGGAGGAGGAGGAGGAGGAGGAGGCGGAGGGGGAGGAGGAGGAGGAGGAGGCGGAGGAGGAGGAGGAGGAGGAGGAGGA
>CAUYUJ010016255.1:147500-150000 GCA_963575745.1 Prorocentrum cordatum
TCGAGTCGGTAGTGAAGCCGCTACCGAAGCTCGAAGAGTGGAAAGTTAACTCGTCGGTCGGCAGCGGCTTCGTCTTCATTGCTAATGAGCCGACAGGTGACGCACTAAAGTTGTTCAGCGTTCAAAAGCCCTTGACTGTCTTTGAGCAGCCTCGTGTGATCGCCTGCGCTTGTCACTTCGAGCAGATCGGCCTCGCGGGTAAGCCTGGGGAGATGGTAGCAAAGGTATGGCAGCAGCTGGGTCTTTAGCGGTGTCTCTACAGAGTCTAGTGCCTCCGTGGAGGCTGGGTGGCTGACGCAGGAGGTTGCCTCTCTCCTGCGCGAGGGCCGGTTCGTCGAGGCCAAAAGCTTTCTTAGGGAGTGTGGGGAGACATTGTACATTCCCTCCCTACCGGTGAAACCGTTATCGATCGTCACGCGGAATGCCAGGGGCCTGTTTGCAAGTGTGGCTAGTGTGAAAGCCAGGTCTCGTACGCGTTGGCGCCTTTTTGCTGCCCTGCTACGTCGCAACCACGTCGTCTGTATACAGGGGTCTCATGGTCATGGGGGTAACTGGGTCTCGCTTCGCAAGGAATTCACGTCTCACAGGTTCTTCTTCAACCGTCGCCCAGATAACCTGCAGGGTCATGGCATACTTGTCTGCGTGCATGATAAGCTAGCTTGTCAGTTCAGTGGTTTTTCCTCGCAGATTCTCTATCCTGGTAAAGCGTCGTACGTTCTCGGATCGGGTGAAGCTGGCCTCTTGGGGATTGTGGTTGTGCACATGCCGAATGTTGATGCTGGGGTTGGTTACTATCGTCGTTGTCTCTCTTGCATCCAGTCTGCTCTTCTCCCTGCTGCTGCCGCCGCCCACATCATGCTCGGTGACTTCACTTTTGTCTTCAGTTGTGAAGGGAGGTTCAACATGGACGACGGGGCTTTCTCACGGGGGGACACGGCCTTTACTCGTGAGTAGAATGCTGCATTCGGTTCCTGGGCGGAGCTTTACCAACCGCTTGATACGCGTCGTGTCTGTCTGGGTCCCAAGGTTGTTTCGACGGCCCGTCTGGATCGAGTTTGTGTGGGTATTCCCCCCTGCCGTGCTCATGGACCTTGTCGTGACTGGTGCCACTATTGGGATGCCCACTAGCCTCAAGAACCCTTCCGACCACGTCCCTGTTATGGTTACCATTGCCCCGGAGCCTCGGGCGGCTGACGCCCCCCCCCCCCGATTCCTGGTTGGGCCCCTACCACGGAAGAGTGCATGAGGTGTCTGGATGGCCTGATCGCAAACATTGATCGGAGCCTCCCGATTCCGCGGCAGCTCGCTCGCACCAAGGTGGCTATTCACGAGGCTCGTGCTGAGCTTCGTAAGATCCTTCGTGCTCGGCTGGCGACGACCGTACATGAGTGTCTGCATTGGTGTATCTCTGCCCTGCGTGGGTTTCGTGCTTCCTCTTTCTATCTGGTTGTGCGTGCAGTGCGTGCCTATCCATTGCTCTCCAACTTCTTTGATGTTGACGCTGGCACGTTCGTTGATCCTCAGGGGTTGCATGCGCACATTGCATCTCTTAACAACCAGTTGCGTGATGATGAGGAAGCGGCTCTCTTGCATGCGAGCGAACTCCCTGAGCACGAGGTAGCACGCCGTCGCGCACGTGTGCAGCGCAATAGGGAACGTTGGCGCAGTCTGAACGAGTCGATCTGCCTCGGCAATATTGGTTGAGAGTACGGGGGCGTCGTGCACGTCGGTACAGCATGCGGGTGCTGAGCTGTCTCGTCATTGGGATTCTGTCTTCGCGGCCAAGTCCCCCAACCGTTCTCTGTGGCCAACCCTCTCCCAGTACATCCAGCGTGCTGACGTCCTCTGTCCGAATCAGGAATGGATCCTCGATGCCGCTGCTTTTGGGTCCCTGGTAAAGAAGTCGGGGAACTCTTTGCCTGGGATTGACGGCCTACCGTACGGCTGCTGGAACCGCCCTGAGGCTCAGGCAATTTTGTACGATTTCTATATGAACTGTGTTTACCATCCGGATGACCCGCCCCCTGGTGACTTTCATGAGATGTTGATGGTCTTCTTGGCGAAGGGTGATCATCCTACGGATGCCGCTGCAGTTCCCGCTCGGAAGCCGTCTTCGACCCGTCCGCTGTGTATGGGATGTACAGATTGCAAGTTGATTACCGCTGCTATCGCTAGTCCGCTTACCCAGGTCAGCACTCACACTATCCTGGAGTCTCAGACTGGTGGGGCCCCTGGCCGTTCGATACTGGACAATATCACTGCCTGTGAGGGTGACGGTCTCCTGGCTCGCATCAAAGGCCGCGACGATGCTGCCCAGCTCTTCGTGGACTTCAAAGCTGCGTTCCCCAGCCTCATCATCGAATGGGCACTATTTGTTCTGCAGAGTATGGGTATCCCTGATTGGGCGGTTCAATATTTTGATAACATTTTATCGGGGCAATCTCGCTCGGGTCCATTTCTGTGGAATCTCTCTGGCCAGCTTCCCCGTGGGCCGCAGTGT
>CAUYUJ010016255.1:155000-170000 GCA_963575745.1 Prorocentrum cordatum
CTGATTATTGCTTTTCCTGGTATTATTACTTTAGCTAAGTATGGGATGTATACACATCTTATTTCTGTTACCGATATTCATGTGTTAGCCAGCATGGACCCCAAACAGTGTGTCTCAAACAGTAATTGTCGTGTGGGCAGAGCAATCTAGGTGGAGCAAGAGTTCGACATGCGCACACGGCAGACGCGGGATAGTGGCCCGCACGGAACTTTTATTTGGCACGGATCGTGCCACCCCAGTACGCGCACAGGGGCGTTCGAACGATTTCGGCATGCGCGCGCGAAGCCCGCTCGGTTGCATGTTATGATGTATATATATATATATATATATATATATATATTATATATATATATATATATATATATGTATATATGTGTGTATATATATATATATATTTCCTCTTCCTATATTTTTATAAGCCCGGGCGGGGGGAAAACCCGTCCCCCCCAAAAAAAAAACGGACTCCGGGGACCTGGGGCTTTGGGGCCCTCCGGACGGGCCTCGAAGCGGCCACCGGGCCTCGCAAAGCGTTGTGCCAAGCCTTCCCAGCACACTTAGGGCGATCAGGGGGGTCATCGGAGACGTCCCAGAGACCCCCAAGACAGCACAAGAGCGCTCCAAGAGTGACCGACGTGACCTCAAGATGGCCCAAGAGGCCTCCAGGACGGGCCCAAAGAGGCCTCCAAGAGCACTCCCAAGAAGGCCCCCCGAGGCACAAATCATTGATTTGTGTCGGTTTTGGTGAATTTGGGGGTTCTCCTCTTTTTGGCTTCCCGACGCTCCAAGACGGCGGTCTTCTGGGCGTCCGAAGCCGCCTGGGAGGCTCCTAAATCGCCCCACAACCATCCGAAAGGGCTTCCAGGCAGTCCAAGAGAGCCCAAAAACGGCACAACACGGGTCCAAGATGGCCCTCAGAGAGCCCCATGGCGGCCCAAGATGGCCCAAAGACACCCTCCCAAGAATTCCAAATCGTGTTTGGGTCGTTCAGGGAGACGGCGGTTGGAGGCAGGGTGGCCCGAGGAAGCCCCCGGAGGCCCCCAGAATACGCCCAGGAGGCCTCCAGAAGGCGTTAAGAAAGCCTGAAACAACTTTTGTGAGGCCCCTAGAGGCTCTCCAAGGAGGAGCCTCCGCAAACAAGAGCTGAGGAGGATGGGGAGAATGCGCAGGGTATGGCGAAACTAAGGAACAATAAGCGTGGAGGAAGGATAACGAATAGCATCATTATAGCGGCGATGCCGGAAAAGGCAACCAGGAGTTATCGCTAAATTGTCGGCTTGACTTTCCTGCCATTCCGCTTGCATACCAAACTTCAAGGACCAAAGTGCATGGCGCGAAGCGCCACTGCAGTCTTGTATATATATATATATATACACACACACATATAACGGCGCACCGGGTCCGGGGGCCCGGGGCCAGGACCCCGACCACAAATGTGGGCCCCGGGGGGCCCGGAGGCTCGTCGGACCGCCGGACGCCGTCCAAGATTTTTCGCAGGCGGCTTCGGAACGCGCTCCGATGGATCCAGATGCCTTCCAAGACGCCTGTCATGACACCAAGAAGGTCCCAGAAGCCTCCAAGACGCTCCGAGAGGCAGCCCAAGAGAGGCCCAAGAAGCAAAAATCATGCCATTCCTATGGGAAAGCGTATATTTTTCGCATGTTCGCCTCTTGGGCTTTCACCGCGTCCAAGACGGCCCAAGAGGCGCCCAAGACGGTCTACGAGGCCTCCGGGAGCGCTCCAAGGCTGCGCACGAGTGGCCCAGGACGGCCCCAAGACGGCCGAAGAGAGCCCCAAGACGAGTTCGAGAGGGGTCCCAGACGGAGAAAGCCAACCTCGAATTCCGAGCTTCCGGCCCAAGAGGCTCCAGGAGGCGCCAAAATGCCGCCAAGAGGCGCCAAAAGGCTCCCAAAAGCACCCCAAGACGTTCCGAGAGGCACCCCAAGAGAGGTCCAAGAAACAAAAATCGTGCCATTCCTATGGGAAAACGTATATTTTTCGCATGTTCGCATCTTGGGCTTTCACCGCGTCCAAGACGGCCCAAGAGGCCTCCAAGACCGCCCCAAGACGGCCCAAGAAGCTTCCAAGATGGCCCCAGGACAGCCCAAGAGGGCCCCAAGACGGCCCAAGAGGCGCCCAAGATGGCCCAAGAGGGCCCCAAGACGGGCCCAAGAGGGGGCCCAGAGGGGGACCACGAACCGCAAGCTCGAGCCTTCCGCCCCAAGAGGCCGCCAGGAGGCCCCAAGGAGGCCCCTCAAGAGGCCCCAGGAGACCCCCAAGAGGCCCAAAGGAGGCCCCGAGAAGCCCCAAATCGGCCCCCAAAATGCTTCGAACCTGCTTCCAGGAGGCCCCCGACAGGTTCAGAGGCTCCCGAGAAGCTACGTCAAACTCCCAGCGAGCGGCCGGACGAGGCCCCCCACAAAATCACAAGAGGGTTCCAGTATTTGTATCCTTCAGCGCTCTCTGGCCTTCTTCCCCCTGCCCCCTTCCCTGCGACTTTCGTTGACTCAAGCTCGCCTCCTAGCTAGAACCTAAGCGCGCGCGAAGCGCGCGCGTGGTTCTAGTATAGTATGTATATGTATGTATGTATGTATGTCTGTATGTATGTATGTATGTATATATTATATATATATATATGTATATCCATGGTATGGGGCGGGGCGGGGGGAAAACCCATCACCCCCCCCCCCCCCAAAACCGGACTCCCGGGACCTGGGGCTTTCGGGCCCTCTGGACGGGGCTCGAAGCGGCCACTGGGCCTCGCAAGGCGTTTTGCCAAGCCTTCCCAGCACACTTAGGGCGATCAGGGGGGTCATCGGAGACGTCCCAGAGACCCCCAAGACAGCACAAGAGCGCTCCAAGAGTGACCGACGTGACCTCAAGATGGCCCAAGAGGCCTCCAGGACGGCCCCCAAGAGGCCTCCAAGACCACTCCCAAGAAGGCCCCCCGAGGCAAAAATGATTGATTTTCTGCGGGGTAATGGTGAATTTGGGGGTTCTCCTCTTTTTGGCTTCCCGACGCTCCGAGACGGCGGTCTTCTGGGCGTCCGAAGCCGCCTGGGAGGCTCCCAAATCGCCCCACAACCATCCGAAAGGGCTTCCAGGCAGTCCAAGAGAGCACCAAAACAGCACAACACGGGTCCAAGATGGCCCTCAGAGAGCCCCATGGCGGCCCAAGATGGCCCAAAGACACCCTCCGAAGAATTCCAAATCGTGTTTGGGTCGTTCAGGGAGACGGCGGTTAGAGGCAGGGTGGCCCGAGGAAGCCCCTGGAGGCCCCCAGAATACGCCCAGGAGGCCTCCAGAAGGCGTTAAGAAAGCCTGAAACAACTTTTGTGAGGCCCCTAGAGGCTCTCCAAGGAGGTGCCTCCGCAAAAAAGAGCTGAGGAGGATGGGGAGAATGCGCAGGGTATGGCGAAACTAAGGAACAATAAGCATGGAGGAAGGATGACGAATAACACCATTATAGCGGCAATGCCAGAAAAGGCAATCAGGAGTTATCGCTAAATTGTCGGCTTGACCTTGCTGCCATTCCGCCTGCGTACCCAACTTCAAGGACCAAGGTGCATGGCGCGAAGCGCAACTGCAGTCGTGTGTATGTATATATATATATATATATATATATATATATATATGTATATAATTGCACAAGCGCGCATTTTTTGAGAAATCCGTGTTGCGAGACCTGATATATATGTGTATATATTGACATTCGATTTGGAATCCGTGCGATTCCGAAGGTTTTTGAAGGATTTCGGTATGCGCGCAAGACGACGCGCGCGTGTGCACATCGTTTCATTTTTTTGCCAGAGGTTCTTGGAAACTCATGATTTTTGATAAATTGGTGTGCGCGCGTAGTTTTTTGCAGAGGATGGCGGGGGGGTCGGTACCGGCCTGGCTGGGATACTGTGGCTTCATATTTAGGATGGGTGGTGGGGCGGATTTATATGTACATTGCAATACGAACAGGGGTGTCGATACCCCGGAGGGGGGATTTTTTGTTTAAGAAACAACATGTAGAAAGTAAATACATGTTGTGGTGCAGCAGTACATGTTGTCCAGGAAAGATTGTGCGATTTATTTGGTGCAGTAGATGTTGCGCAACGTCTGTTGTGCAAAGTATGTTGCGCAATATGCTTTGTGTAGTCTATGCTATGCACTCTTATGTGGCGTGACACATGCGGTGTAGAATATGCGGTGCAGTCGACGTGCTGCAATGCATGCTTTGCCATCTAGGTTGTGCGATCTATGTGGTGCAATAAACGCGGTACAAACAAGTTGACACATCCCATGCTGTTGCAAACATCCCACCCACCCGCAACTTGCTCTGCAAAACCCATGCGGTGCCGATTGCGATGCATGTTTGGCGTTGGCTAGTGCATTTCTGCGGCCGCGCCAACCCAAGCACGCGCGCGCAGCGGCCAGCTAGTTTGGCGCCACCGACGCGGCCGCGTTGGCGTTGACCGCCGGGCACACCCCAGCGGGCACTTCACTGCGAGTCGGTGAGTTGGGCGGGCGCGGTATCATGGCAACGTCGACAACACATGTAGACATTATGATGATAGTAGCGATGCTGGTAACGATGTTGACACCGATGAAGGCGCTGCCAGTGCGGGCGCCGATGCTGATCATGCTGGCGACGATGACGGCGTCCTCGCGTCGCTGATGAAGATTTGGGCAGAGTTCGGCATGCGCGCGCGGCCGACGTGCGAGAGTGGCCCGCCTGGTTTCATTCGACACGGATCGTGCCCCCCCCAGCGCGTGCGCAAGGGCGTGCGAATGATGTCGGCGTGCGGCGCCACAGGCCCGTTTGGCAAGAATACGCATGAGCGCGAACGCACGTTTGTTTGAAAACGGATGTTGCGAAACTATGTGTTTTACATGTTTGTTGGACACTAGGTTTCGACATCGCTACGCGACCGCAGGTTTTTGACGGATTTTGGCATGCGCGCGCGACGACGCGCGCGCGTGCATTTCGTTTCTTGGTTGTTTGCAAACGATTTTCGTGACGGCGCGCGCGCAAAATGCGTCCGAATGATTTCGGCATGCGCGCGTGAAACCCGTTTGGTAGCATTTTGTAAAGTTAAAAAAAACACGTAAACATATACAAGTATCCGCAGGGGCGCGCGTGTTTGTCATACATACGCACACACACATATATATATATATATATATATATATATATATATATATATATATATATATATACACATATACATATATATTTATACACATCCATACACACATTTATATTCATGTATGTATATACATATATTTATATGTGTATCTATAAGGCCCACAACCCGTAGTGCGACACCATGTGGTTTTATTTGTGATTTGGACACTCGGTTTTGAAATCTTTTCGAAACCTCCACTTAAGTTGTCAGCTTTCGGCATGCGCGCGCGACGACGCGCGCGTGTGCAATTAGTTTTTTTTTTTTGTTGTGCAAGGGATTTTTGGAAACTTATGGTTTGTGGTAGAAAGGAGTGCGCGCATATTTTTGTTGCAGAAGGGGACGGGGGGTTCGATACCCGCCTGGGTGGGATGCTTTGAGTTCAAATTCTAGACGCTTCGCGTATCCCCACCAGCCCGTCCAGAAATGACCCCCAGGGGCGTGGAAGTGATGAGGGAAGCGGTGGAACATGCAGAATAACAAAGGGCGGGTAAGCCGCCATATGCCCCAAGAGGGGAGGGATGTAGGAGGAGTTGTTGTCGTCGTCGGAATAGGAGAAGGAAGAGGAGGAAGAGCAGGAGGAGGAGGGGGAGGAGGAGGAGGAGGAGGAGTAGGAGGAGGAGGGGGAGGAGAGGAGAGGAGGAGAGGAGAGGAGGAGGAGGAGGAGGAGGAGGAGGAGGGAGGAGGAGGAGGAAGAGGAGAGGGAGGGGAGAAGGGGGAGGAGAAAAAGAGGAGTAGGAGGAGGAGGAGGGAGGAGGAGGAGGAGGAGAGGAGGAGGAGGAGGAAGAGGAGGAGGAGGAGGAGGAGGAGGAGGAGGAGGAGGAAGAGGAGGAGGAGGAGGATGAGGAGGAGGAGGAGGACACTGGCGAGCTTGGGGGCCCCTTGGGCCGTCTTTTGGGCCTCTTGGCGGTCCCGCGGGCCTCTCGCGTATCTCGGGGAGCCTCTTGGGGCCTCTTGGGGATCTCTTGGGAGTCTCTTGGAGGCCTCCTGGGCGCCTCTTGGGGCGTCTTGGGGCTCTCTTGGGGCGCTCTTGGGAGCCTTCGGGCCGCTTTTGGGGCCATCTTGGACGAGATCTATCAAAGAAGGGGGGGTGGTCAATGAGCGTTGCCCCTCTAGAGTGCCTCGAATCGCCTCTTGGGCCCTCCAAGAGGCCAACAACCTTCCAAAACCTAGGGAAAATCAATGTTTTGTGCTTTCTCGCCTTTTCGCTCTTGGAGCCGTCTTGGACGCCCCAACGACCCGCGGAACCCCCCGTCCAGGTCCAGGGGATGGGGGTAGGGGGAGGGGTAAACCCCTCCCCGAAGGGGAAGAAGGGGGTTGGAAGAGGAAACTCTCTAGACCACCGACGCCCAGAGGGCTGGTGGGTTTTAGGATGGGCGATGGGGCAAAACCGTATGTAACTTACTATACGAAAAAAGGGGTGTCGATAATCCCGGGGGGGAGTAGAGTCTATTTTCTGTTTTGAAAGGAGAATATATATGGAGCAATCAATCCATGTGGTGCAATATAGGTGGAGCACTTCACTTTGACCGTCTTGAAGCTGTCCCCTCCACTGCTCGTGCAAATAACCCACCCTCCCACCCGCAACTTGGTCGCAAGACCTCTTGAGACCGTGACGGCCGTTGCCAACTTGCACTTGGCAACGGCACCGACGCCGACGACGACAGCGACAACGACGACGACACCGACGACGACTACGACGACCCCGCTGGCGACTCCGACGACGACTACGACGACAACGACGACGACACCGACGACGACGACGACGCCGACGCCGACGACGACGACGATGACAAAGCCGACGACGACGCCGACGACGCCGACGATGACGACGCCGACGAGGACGCCGACGACGACGACGACGACGCCGCCAACGAAACGAAGACGACGACGACGAGGGAGGAGGGACGACGACGACGGCGACAATGACGGCAACGCCGAGGGAGGAGGGAGGACGGCGACGACGCGAACGACGAAAAAGAAGGGAGGACGGCGACGCCGACGACGACAACGACGAGGGAGGAGGGAAGACGACGACGACGACGACGACGACGACGGCGACGAAATAGGAGGGACGACGACGATACGCCGAAGACGGACGACGACGACGACGACGAGGGAGGAGGAAGGAAAACCACGGCGGCAACGACGACGGAAACGACGACGACGCCAAAGAGGACGACGACGAGGAAAGAAAGAGGACGACGACGGCGACGACGACGACGACGACGAGGGAGGAGGGAAGGGAGGACGGCGACGACGACGACGACGACGCAAGAGCGCGCGCGCACGCTTTTGTTGAACATCCGTGTTGCGAAACCCTGTGTTTTTCCATGTTTTGTTGTACACTTTGTTTTGAAATCCTTCCGAAACCGACGGTTTTTGAATGATTTTGGCATTCGCGCGCGACGACGTGCGCGTGTGCACTCCGTTTTTTTCGTTTCCAGAGGATGCAAGGGCGTTCGAACGATTCGACATGCGCGCGCGCGAAGCCCGTTTGGTATTTTGGTTATGTTTTGAAAAACCCATGGTTTTCTTAAGATTTCGCAAAAGCGCGCGGCAGTTTTTTATAATACCAGTGTTGCGAAACCATGTGTTTTTGCATTTTTTTGGAAAGTCGATTTTGAAATCCTTCCGAAACCGAAGGTTCTTGAATGATTTCGACATGCGCGCCCGACGACGCGCGCGTGCGCACTTCGTCCCATCTTGTTGCAAGGGATTCTTCAACATTAATGACTTTTGATCAACGGGTGTGCGCGCATAGTATTTTTTGCCAGGGGACCGAGGGGGGTCGATACCGGCTTGGCTTGGACATTATGAACTCACAGTTCGGATGGACGACGGGGCAGGATCATATGTAAAGTGCAATACGAAAAGGGGGATCTTCAAGTCCGGGGGGGGGGGAGAAGGTGGTATATTTTCTCACAAAGGAGGATCCATATGGTGCATTTTGTTTGGTGCAATTTATGTGGTGCAGCTCTTTTGGACTAACCATTGTGGAGCAATCGATGTGGTGCAATCTGTGTGGTGCATTCCATGTTGTGCAATCTATGTGGTGCAACCAGTCACTTGCTCAACTTGAAGCTGTCCTATCCACTGCCCGTGCAAACATCCCACCATCCCACCCGCAACTTGGTCGCAAGATGTCTTAAGATCGTGACGGTAGGTACCAAACGGAACTTGTCAACGACACCGACGCCGAGGACGACAGCGACAACGACGATGACGCCGACGCCGCCGACAACGACTACGACGACACCGACGTCTCCAACGACGACGACGACGACGACCCGACGACGACGACGCCGACGACGGCGACGCCGACGACGACGACGACGATGACAACGCCGACGACGACGACGCCGACGACGCCGACGACGAAGACGACGACGACGCCGACGACAACGACGACGATGACGTCGCCAACGAAGACGACGACGATGGAGGAGGGAGGACGACGACGGCGACAACGACGACAACGACGAGGGAGGAGGGAGGACGGCGACGACGCGAACGACGAAGAAGGAGGGAGGATGGCGACGCCCACGACGACAACGACGAGGGAGGAGGGAAGACGACGACGACGACGACGACGGCGACGCAATAGGAGGGACGACGACGAGATGCCGACGACGGACGACGACGACGAGGGAGGAGGAAGGAAGACCACAGCGACAACGACGACGGAAACGACGACGACGCCAAAGACGACGACGACGACGACGACGACGACGACGACGACGACGAGGAACAACAGAGGACGAAGACGGCGACGACGACGACTACGACGAGGGAGGATGGAGGACGGCGACGACGACGACGACGACGCAAGAGCGCGCGCGCACGCTTTTGGTGAACATCCGTGTTGCGAAACCCTGTGTTTTTGTATGTTTTTTGGACACTCGATTTCGGCATGCGCGCGCGACAACGCGCGCGCGTGCACGTCGATTTTTTTTTCTGTTGCAGAGGATTCTCGCGACGGCACGCGCGCAAGGGCGTTCGAAAGATTTCGACATGCGCGCGCGAAGCCCGTTTGGTATTTTGTTCTTTGTTTGAAAAACTTATGGTTATTAAGATCTCGAAAAAGCGCGCGTAAGCTTTTTTAGAACATCAGTGTTGCGAAACCTTTTTTTTTGGTAAACAAAACAAATTGATTTTGAACTCCTTCCGGAACTGGAAGGTTTTTGACGGATTTCGGCATGCGCGCGCGACGACGCGCGCGTGCGCGTTTCGTCTAGTTTTGTTGCTAAAGGGATTCTTGAACATTAGTAGTTTTTGATAAACGAGTGCGCGCGAATAGTAATTTTTGATGAAGATGGCGTGGGAGGTCGATACCGGTTTGGCTGGGATAGTATGAATTCACAGGTCGGATGGACATTGGGTCAGGGTCCTATGTGTTTTGCATCGGCTCCCGGGGGATCTGTAACCCCGAGGGGGGGAGGGTGGTTGATTTTTTTTGTAATGGAGAATCTGCGTGGTGCAATTCACTTTGACTGTCTTGAAGCTGTCCTCTTCGCTGCTCGTGCAAAAATCCCACCCAGTCGTGGGTCCCTCTTTGGGCGCTTTAGGGTCGTTTTGGGGGTCTCTGGGGCCGTCTTGTGGGCCTCTTGGGCTGTCTTTGGGCCCTCGTGGGCCGTTTTGCTGGCCTTTTGGGGGCCTCCTGGGTCGTCTTGGGGTCATCTTGGGGGCTTATGGGCCCGTCCTGGAACGTCGGAAATTCAAAACGGCGAGTTCACTAAAGTCATTGAAGAACCTGGCGGGACATCAAAGAGTCTAGCCTTCTGTCGGCCTGCTTGTAGCCATCTTGTTGGGTCTGAGGGGACTCTTGGGCCGTCTGGGGGACATCTTCAGGCCTTCTGGATGCCATCTTGACTGCCTCGGAGGCGTCGTGGGACCGTCTTGGAGGCCTTCTTGGGCCGTCTTGGTCGTCTTGGAGGCATCTTAGCGGCCATCTTGGGCCATCTTGGCCGTCTTGGAGCGATCTTTTTGCACGTTGAAGTCTTTACGCTGCTTTCTGGGTGGTCGGCGGGTTGGACCGAAGGCTCTTGGGAACTTGTAAACGTAACCAGAACCTACTTAACATCTGTCACGCCGTGTATCCCTGTGGCATGCCACAGGGAGCGGCGGATCTATCTCTAAGTGGTAGCTGACTAGTCTTGCAACGACTTGTCCGAAAAGCTTACCGAGATTGGTCATCGCCGGTCGGTATTTCAACCATCGTTCCGCTACGTCCCGCCCATCGGCCCCCGTCCATGAAGTCCATCGGGCCCCGCCCAGGAAGTCCTGTCCGCAAGGTCGACCACGATGACGATGGCGAAGACGACAAAACACGACACACCACAAACAGCAAACACAATCAACCACAACACACCAAACACAAGAAACCACAAGAAACCTCAACAACCCACAAACAAACGTAAACCAACCATGCAAACCACACAATTCAACAAGCACAAGCAACGCCCATAAACAAACACATCACACCACAGTAACATACATTCACAACAACACAACACACACAACATCACAGTACACATGACAAACAACAACACACACCAACAAACAACACTTCTGGGAATGACTTGTCCGCAAGGCTTACTGAGAGTGGTTCTCGCCCGTCGGTGGTTCAACCATAGTTCCGCCACGTCCGGCCCATCGGGCCCGGGCGTCCACGAAGTCCTGCCCTCAGCATCGACGACGACGGCAAAGACGACGACGACGATGACGGCGGCGACAACGACGACGACGACGGCGAAGACGGCGTCGACGACGACGACGACAACGACAACGACTAACTCCGTAAACAATCCCAGTACGCGGAAAAGTGAACTGTTGAAAGCGCAGAACCTGCCACCCGCACACGCACGCACGTATTGTGCGTGCGAGCAAGGAAGAGGGAGGAGGAGGAGGAGGAGGAGGAGGAGGAGGAGGAGGAGGAGGAGGAGGAGGAGGAGGAGGAGGAGGAGGAGTTGCTCTTCCTCCTCCTCCCGCGACCTCTGATCTCCTCCCCCCTCGCCCTCTGACCCTCCGCCTCGCCGTCGTCGTCGTCGCCCCCGTCGTCGCCGTTGTCGCCTCCCTTCGGAGGAGGAGGAGGAGCAGGGGAAAGGGGGAAGCGGGAGGGGTACGTAGTAGGGAGGCGTGTCGTCGTCGTCGTCGTCGTCGTCGACGTCGACGTCGACGTCGTCGTCGTCGTGGTCGTCGTCGTCGTCGTCGTGGTGGTGGTGGTCGTCGTCGTCGTCGTGATCGTCGTCGTCGTCGTCGTCGTCGTCGTCGGCACCGTCGTCGTCGTTGGTTGTCGTTGTCGTCGTCTTCGTGGCCGCTCCCTTCCGAGCGCGGGAGCCTCCCCTGGGAATCTCCAGAAACCCCCACAAAGCCCGACGTTAACAGAAGGTAGTCTGACCCCCCCCTCCCGCAAAGCCAGCGTCAACCCCAGAAATCCGTTGGAAACCTTCTCTTACCCTGCGCGAGCATGAATCTTTCTTGTCGTCGTAATCGTCGTCGTCAGGTCGTCGTAACCGTCGTCAGGTCGTCTTGTCGTCGTCACCGTCGTCGTCAGGTCGTCTTGTCGTCGTAACCGTCGTCGTCGCGTTCGTCATCGTCGTCATCGTCGTCGTCGTCGTCGCCGCTATCGTCATCGTCGTCGACGTCGCCGTCGTCGTCCTCGTTGTCGTAAATCGTCTTTGTCGTCGTCGTGTTTGTCGGCATCATGCGCGTCATCGTCGTTGTCGTCGTCGTCGTCGTCGTCGTCTTCATGGTCGTCATCATCTGTATCCTCGTCGTGGTTGTCGTCGTAGTCGTCGTAATTCGCCGTCATCGTTTGCGTGGTCGTCGCCCTCGTTATCCTCGTCGTCCCCGTTGTTACCGTCGTCCCCGTCTATTCGTCGTCGTCGTCGTTATCATCATCGTCGCTGTCGTCATCTTCGCATTCGTCGTCGTCATCATCAACATCTGCATCGGTTTCGTCGTAGCAGTCATCTTCGTCGGCATCGCCGACATCGTCGTCATCGCCATCGTCGGCATCGTCGTCATCGTCGTCATCGTCGTTGTCCATGTCCTCGGCATCGTCGTGGTCATCTTCGTCATTACTGTCGTTATCATCATCGTCGTCGTCGTCAATCATCGTCGTCGTCGTCGTCGGCGCTGACGGCGTTATCTCAGCGGCACTAAGTGACAAGGAGGTTTAATGATGACATTCGCATCGCCATCTGGTATCGCCAACCCGCCAGCAATGGAGAGATGGCTTACAGATAAGTTATTACTTTCGAGAAATTTTAGAACTCTGCCTTCGGAAATCTGGGTAAATTTTTGGTACATCTTGAAACTTTCCAAGATTTGCTAAGATTTGCGAAGAGGTGCCACGATTTTCAAAGGCAGGTTCTCAATATTGATTTAGATATTCCAGACACTTTTGACACATAAGCCGTCGGCGCCGACGAGGAAAACGAGGATGACGGATGACAGAAATGGCGAAGATGACAAAGGACGCCGACAATTTTGATGACGACGATGCCGACGATGCCGACGACGACGATGACGACGATGTCGGTGATGACGACGATACTGTCTGCTATGACGACGACGGCGACATTGAGGATGACGGCGATGACGACGATGAAGGCGAAGGTGACGACAACGATCACGACAGCGACGACGAGGAACTGATGCTGAGGACAATGATACCGATCGCGACGATGGCAACGAGGACCATGGGGACGATGACGACGGCGATGAGGACCACGACAAAGACGACGAAGTTCGCGACCATGACGCCGACGGCGATGCGACGCGCGACGACCGCGCGACGCCCGAGAGGCCCGCATGCTGCGCGAGGAGCGCCGGCAGCGCGCGGAGGCCCGGGGCCTCCGAGAGCGATGGGCGCTCGAGCGCCGCCAGGCCGCGGGGGGGTGGGGGTGGGGGGGGGGGCTTAGGAGGTTGTTTAAAAAGGTCTAGGAGGGTTTAGGATGGTTTTTAGGTTTCAAACTTGATCTCAAGAGTTTCGGAGGATCCGTGCAGTAGTTCTGCACGGCAACTTTCGCCGCACAATCTGCTAACAATACTGAGTTGCATCGCGTCGCCTGGAAAAAAGGATCT
The DNA here is from genome assembly GCA_963575745.1 of Prorocentrum cordatum. NCBI lineage: Eukaryota > Dinophyceae > Prorocentrales > Prorocentraceae > Prorocentrum > Prorocentrum cordatum. Next base: position 168,263 of record CAUYUJ010016255.1, read on the forward strand.
GAGTAGAAGGGAGCTTAGAAGTTTTTATTCTATTAAAAAAAGGCTTAGGAGGGTTTAGGACGGCTTTTAGGGACGTGGGAGTTTTTTAGGAACGCCGGTGAGAGGTGAGGACGTTTTTTTTTGGTAGGAGGGTTCAGGAGGGCGCGCACGGGGCGCCCACGAGGGCCCACGAGGCGGCACGGACGGCGAGCACCCACGAGGCGGCACGGGCGGCAACGTTGTGCAAACTCGGCCGACCCACCCAGCAAGCGGAGAGCCCACGAGCGCCCGCGAGGCGGCACGAAAGGCAAAGGCAAGGGCAAAGGGCAGAGGAAAAGGCAACCAACAATACAAGACCCAGCCGTCGAAGACGGGACAGACATGGTGGACTTCGACATCCAAACAAATCTGGAAGCCTTTGAACAAACCAAAGGGCAAAGGATATGATGCAGCAAAAGGTGGGAAAAGGAGCCGGCAGAGGAGGAAACATGGAGGCAGATCTGCAGCGCGGGGCAACCTCGGCCGACCCACCCGGCGCACGGGGCTCCCACGAGGGCCCACGAGGTGGCACGGGACGGCAGCGTGTCCAATCCTCGGCCGACTCGTTCAATGCTTTGGGGAACAGAAGATAAGAACCACTTGGCGCAAGCACTGTTTTGGGAAACAAGAGCCCTCCAGAAGCTGGGTCCCAAGAGCGGCTTGAAGGCTCTCCCGACGAGACTGGGCTCTAACCATAATCGCGTGCGGAGCACCCCCCCTCGCCGACGCCGACGGCGACGGCGGCGGCGGCGACGACGGCGAGCGCCGCGACAGCGACGGCGACTCGGCGACGACGACTCGACAGCGACGGTGACGGCGACGGGGGGTGCCGCGACAGCTGCGACGGCGGCGCCGACAACGGCAAGCGCCGCCTCCTCCGCAGGCGCGGCGGGTGCGCAGCGGCCTCCGCCTCGCGGCCGCCGCGGAGCGGGCCGAGCGCTCCATCGCGCGCCTGCTGACCAGCTGGGCCCGCGCGCCATCGCAGGAGAGCCCCACGTCTGCTGCCGCCGGCGGTCGTCCTCAGCCACGCGCAGTGGGGGGATAGGGGGATCGTGGAGGGCTTCTTCTTAGAAGCACCCCTGCTTCTCAGAAGGCGCGGGCCTTATCTATGTGTATATTCCAATTCCTATATTCTTATAAGCCCGGGCGGGGGGAAAACCCGCCCCCCCCCAAAAAACTGGACTCCTGGGATCTGGGGCTTTGGGACCCTCCAGACGGGCCTCGAAGCGGCCACCGGGCCTCGCAGGGCGTTTTGCCAAGCCTTCCCAGCACACCTAGGGCGATCAGGGGGGTCATCGGAGACGTCCCAGAGACCCCCAAGACAGCACAAGAGCGCTCCAAGAGTGACCGACGTGACCTCAAGATGGCCCAAGAGGCCTCCAGGACGGCCCCAAAGAGGCCTCCAAAAGCACTCCCAAGAAGGCCCCCCGAGGCACAAATCATTGGTTTTCAGTGGGTTTTTGGTGAATTGTGGGGTTCTCCTCTTTTCGGCTTCCCGACGCTCCAAGACGGCGGTCTTCTGGGCGTCCGAAGCCGCCTGGGAGGCTCCCAAATCGCCCCACAACCATCCGAAAGGGCTTCCAGGCAGTCCAAGAGAGCCCCCAAACGGCACAACACGGGTCCAAGATGGCCCTCAGAGAGCCCCATGGCGGCCCACGATTGCCCAAAGACACCCTCCGAAGAATTCCAAATCGTGATTCGGTCGTTCAGGGAGACCGCG
>CAUYUJ010016255.1:175000-181772 GCA_963575745.1 Prorocentrum cordatum
AGCCTGGCACACTGGAGCGCGCGTGCGGATTGCCTCTGCCGCGCTGCGGGGGACAAGAAGTTTCAGGCAAACTCGTCCTCTCAGGGGTTGCCCACCCGCGCCGAGAAGCCAGTTCCGGGGATGGGGTCGAGACCGCCGAGGGCTCCTGGTGGCAACGCCGTGGGCTACAGAAGCGTCGGATGCCTGGGCGCAGCGGCAGGTGGCTCAGAGCTTCCGTGGCTTCCACGGGCAGAGAAGGCGGCAGGAGATCGGCAGTGCTTCGGCCGTCTCGATCCTTTTCGGGCCTCCTCGCAGCGCCCCACCGCCCTGACCTTCGATGCCTTGGCTCTTCCAGTCCGTGGGCCCCAGGTCTCTTGACCTCTCGGCGGGGACGGGCTTGTCATCCTAATTAGATCGTTTTGTGGCGATGGCCGAATATTTTGAAGATGGTTGTTCTTTACAATTTCTGGCATTTCTTGAACACAGGCGGGCGACGGTACAAAGAAACCTCTCCAGTACTATCGCGAGCTGTGGTGGCATCTTTACGATACGCCGGGACAGGCATGCTCGGACCGTGGGACATTTGTGCGCCCGGGTGTTGCAGCGAGGCCGAGACATGATCGACCCACGAACCCGGAAAGGAATATAGAGATGTAACGCGTGGCAACGTTTTCAAAGACACCTGATTGGGTGACGGGCAAGTGCAATGCTGATTGTATCGATCTTGATGTACCGTGCGGAGGGCTGTGCTGTGCTGCACCGTGCTGAATTGCGATGTGCCATGCCGCGTATGTGCTCTATAGCGTCGTGGATCGAGTCTTCCTTTGCATCCGAGTCCTGACCGAACTGATCTGGATCTGAAGCTCGAGCTGCCTAAACACATAGTAGCTGCCCCAGGGCTAATTGACAGGGGGACATGCCAGGAGGACGCGCCGCGAAACGTCCCAAGGGACGCGCCAGGCGACGTGCCAAGGGACGTGCCATGGGGTCGCACCGTAGGACGTGCCAAGGGGACGCGCTACGGGACATCCTCAAAATTCCTGCGCGCGGGACGTGGCACGCGCGAGACATCCCCGGAATTCCTGCGAGCGGGACGTGAAAACAAACATTTCGCCTGAGACATCCTCTGAATTCTGGCCCCCCACGAGGCACCCGCTCGAGACATCCCCCAAGTTTGCAAAACCACCGTTTCGCTTCAGACATCCTCAACAAATTATGAAAAACAAGCGTTTCGCTCGAGACATCCGGTCAAAATCCAAGGACATCCTGGCAAAACAAACGAAGTAGTCGAGACATCCTCAAAATTCCTGCGCGCGGGACGCGGCACGCGCGAGACATCCTTGGAATTCCTGCGAGCGGGACACGAAAACAAGCATTTCGCTTGAGACATACTCTGAATTCTGGCCCCCCACGAAGCTCCCGCTCGAGACATCCCCAAATTTTGCAAAACCAGCGTTTCCCTCGAGACATCCTCAACAAACTATGTAAAAAAAGCGTTTCGCTTGAGACATCCTGCCCAAATCCTAAGAAATCCCGACAAAACAAACGAATTAGTCGAGACATCCCCGAAATTCCTGCGCGCGGGACGCGGCACGCGCGAGACATCCTCGGAATTCCTGCGCGCGGGGCGCTTTTCCGCGTCGCGGTCGGGGCTCCAGACCTTGTTATTTGTGGAGGATTCTGCGAAAAACGCTCCGCACCCTTTTGTTACGAGGGAAAACGGGGGTCTGCGGACCCCGTTTTTTATCGAGGATCCGAGATGGGGGGCGCACTTTCCTCGAGCTGGCACGCGCGAAACGCACTTTTCTTTTTCAGCACTTTACTTCGTTATTTGCGCAGAATAATTTCGCCGGCCCTCTTCAAGTCAAAACCGGGGGTAAACCTGCTAAAAGAGAACCCTGGGCCTGACGCCCTTTCCGGGAAAAAACGTTGGAGGTCTCCTCAGCAACGGCTGGCCGCACCGGCCACTCATGCCGAAGACCTTCGTGCTGTGGGGGCCCTCCCCCCTTTCTCCCTTGCTCCGCGGCCGCCCTCCGCCCTGTCTCTCTTCCGTGCTGCCGGACGATTCGCATGCTTCGCCCCAGCTTCCAGAGCGCGCGAGCGGATTGCCTCTGCCGCGCTGCGACGGCAAAGATCTTGGGACGGGGGCCTGTCGCATAGCTCGCGCCTGGCTGCTCCCCTCGCTGCCCGTCGGCGGCGCGCAGAAGGGGCGTGGGCGCCGGGGGGGGGGGGGCGGCCTTCGAGGAAGGCGCGGACGGGCTCCCTAGTTAGGAGCCCGCGGGCCTCCCTCCGAAGCCTCCGGGGCCCCGCAAGCCCGCGATCTGCCGGGCCAGGGCCCTGGCAGGCCCAGCGGGAGACCGCCGGGGGGTGGATCGGCCCCGCGCAAGGAGAGGGCGTGGCGGCGCCGCGAGGGCGTGGCGGCGGGGGGTCAGCCTCGGCCCTGTCGGGTCTGAATTTTTGTTGAGCTTTCTCCGAACTTCCCCGGCGAACTTGAGGCGTTTTTTTTTTTTTTTTTTTTTTTTTTTTTTTATATGATTTTTTTTGACTTTTGGACGCAACTATGAGTTCCAACCCTTTGCCACAACATCCACGTTACAACGCCAGAGAGATCTTTGGTGCGGCCTTTCAGGGATCCCCCAGCACTGGCTCGCACGCTTGGATTTGGTCCCCCCGCGGCCCCCTGAAGCCACGCGCCAGTCACTCTTGCCCGGGGTCACTCCTGCTTGTAGCTGAGAGGAGAACGCTTCGGCCCGCGGCTGCAGCTTCCTCTGGCGCGCCAGCGCTGTGGTCTGTCGGCACCCCGGCCCGCGAGGCCCCGAAGCCTTCTCAGCAGCCTTGCCCCGAGCTCGTCCAGGGCATGCAGGAGAGGCGCTCCGTGAAGCAATCATGCACCTTGTTGTGCCCTGCGGGCGTCTCGCTCGTGCCGTACCTCGCTGACGTCTCGCTCGTGCCGTGGCTCGTTGGCGTTATCCCGATGCCTTTTAGCCTAGCCTTCGTTGTGGCGGCATCCACGTTCTGGGGCCAACTGTGGCAGCTCGTTGTCCGCTCCATTTCCCCCCCGTCAAAAGAAGCACAATTGTACACCCTACCGCTGCAGTGCCATGCTCATGCCAGCGCCTGGGAGCTATTGAGTCGTGGTGAAGAAAAGATATGCGAGCCCTTCTGGGCAGTCCCCCCCCCCCGCGGCTTCTGAGCTGAGCCCCCCTCTCATCGTAGGATGCAGCTCCTCGGATGTAAGATTCAGCATCGGCGCTGGTTTTTTTCCGTGGTCGAAGACCAGCCTAATCCAGCTTAGTCCTGATTCATCCCGCTCAATCTCGTCCCATCGAGCTTAACACGGCTCAGACCTGGGCTTCTTTTGGCATGGTCTGGCTGAATGGCCCCTCAGTCGGGCCCTGGAAATCTCAGACGACGTGGTCTTCAAGCTTTTTGGCGCAGGAGGCCCAGTGTGGGACCAGTCATAGGCAAGCGTGCCCTGAAGGAGTCACGGGGGTTCTACACCTACTGTGGTTGAATCTCGAGCTCTCAAGGTCACGGCTTTTTAATCGCAGTAGGTGTAGGCGCCCCCGTCGCAACCGCGAGACGGTGGCGGCGCTTGCCCTGGCCGGCCCCTGGGAGAAACATGCCCGTGCATACTGTTCCCCGCCAGGCCCTTCTGAACCTTCTGTGTCTGAAGCATCTTTTTGTATTGATCGTTCTAACGAGGGCCTCCTAGAAGTTGCCCAATGCATGCATCCCTGCCCGAAGAACTATTTTGGAGCGACTCTACTGTGCGCACCGCACCCAGGGTCCAAGTGGCCGCGGGGCTGAGGCGCGCTGTCAAAAGGCGCGGCATTCTGGCCTCATCTAGCTTAATGGCCCATCAGTCGGGCCCAATAGACCTCGTTCTATCTAGACCTCCCTAATCGGGTCCGAGTGGATGGGGTCGGAGGATCGCGCTGCATCGCCGATGCATTGGGGATGCAACTCGATATAGAGCCCGACTTTCCCCACGCTTGCGTCGCCGATGCATCTCATCGGCGATGCGTCGCGACCCTCCGATCCCATCTGCTCGGACCCCATTTGGAAGGCCTCTGCTCTAACGAAGAACTCACACCCAGACCCCCGACGTTTTGATTTTTCATAACGGCGACCCCCAGAGGTCTCGACCCGTTCCCCGGGACTGGTTTTTCATCGCCAGTCGTTCTTGGCGGCCTCGGGGCCCAGCGAGGTCCCCCAGAGGCCCAAAAGTAGCAAAGCCGTTCGTCTTCATTTTTCATTGCCCGAGGAGGTCTGGGCAGGACCCTGCGATCCGACGTGGCGAACAAGTTCCAGCATCATAGAAAGTGACACCCAGAGTCCTACAGTCGGCCCTGATTAGTAGGTCGACCCTGCCAAATCAAGGGTACCCTTGTGTCCTGAGTCTCGCGACCCATGACTCCTACATTTATACGGCAATGTGGCCCTCGGGAGGGTCTTGTGTCCTCTCGCGTGTCCTGTTCAATCATGTCCGACTGTAGACCCCGTCTGTCGGCGACGTTTTTCGGGCCGCACCGACCCGTGAGGGCCCCCGAGCCCGACAAGTTGGCGAGGACGCCCGGGGCCTCGCACACACGGAGACGCCAGGATCTCAGGGGGGATCTCAGGGGGGAGCTCAGGGGGCCACGTGCGAACCCCACCCCTGCCCCCCACGACTCCTGAGGGGGAGGGTGGGGGTTCACTTCCTTCGGGAGCTCCCAGGCGAAGTGATCCACAGCCTCCCCCTCAGAAATTGCGGGGGATATAGGGTTAAAATCGGGCCTGTCCCTTTACAGGAGGAATATCCAAAGATAGTCCAAACATAGTCTGGGACCGATTTTTTGTTTTAAAAACCATGTTTGATTTTTTTTTGTTTTTTTTGACAACTTTTCTTTTTCGTCCAAAATCCCCCTGTAGGGGGACACGCCCGACTTAAAGGCAGGGGTGGGGTTCGCACGCGGCCCCCTGGAGCTGCCTCCCCCTTAGGGCCACAAGGGTACCCCTCGTGTCCTGTGCCCTGGGGGCCACAAGGGTACCCTTAGGTCGGAAGGGCCCTGTGTCCTCTCGCGTGTCCTGGCCCAATCGCGTGCCCTGCCCAATATGTTTTGACTACCTTTTCTTTTTCGTCCAAAATCCCCCTGTAGGGGGACACGCCCGACTTAAAGGCAGGGGTGGGGTTCGCACGCGGCCCCCTGGAGCTGCCTCCCCCTTAGGGCCACACGGGTACCCCTCGTGTCCTGTGCCCTTGGGGCCACAAGGGTACCCTTAGGTCCCCTCGTGGCCCTCGGAAGGGCCCTGTGTCCTCTCGCGTGTCCTGGCCCAATCGCGTGCCCTGCCCAATATGTTTTGACTACCTTTTCTTTTTCGTCCAAAATCCCCCTGTAGGGGGACACGCCCGACTTACAGGCAGGGGTGGGGTTCGCACGCGGCCCCCTGGAGCTGCCTCCCCCTTAGGGCCACACGGGTACCCCTCGTGTCCTGTGCCTTGGGGCCACAAGGGTACCCTTAGGTCCCCTCGTGGCCCTCGGAAGGGCCCTGTGTCCTCTCGCGTGTCCTGGCCCAATCGCGTGCCCTGCCCAATATGTTTTGACTACCTTTTCTTTTTCGTCCAAAATCCCCCTGTAGGGGGACACGCCCGACTTACAGGCAGGGGTGGGGTTCGCACGCGGCCCCCTGGAGCTGCCTCCCCCTTAGGGTCACAAGGGTACCCCTCGTGTCCTGTGCCCTTGGGGCCACAAGGGTACCCTTAGGTCCCCTCGTGGCCCTCGGAAGGGCCCTGTGTCCTCTCGCGTGTCCTGGCCCAATCGCGTGCCCTGCCCAATATGTTTTGACTACCTTTTCTTTTTCGTCCAAAATCCCCCTGTAACACGCCTGGCCCAATCGCGTGCCCTGCCCAATATGTTTTGACTACCTTTTCTTTTTCGTCCAAAATCCCCCTGTAGGGGGACACGCCCGACTTACAGGCAGGGGTGGGGTTCGCACGCGGCCCCCTGGAGCTGCCTCCCCCTTAGGGCCACAAGGGTACCCCTCGTGTCCTGTGCCCTTGGGGCCACAAGGGTACCCTTAGGTCCCCTCGTGGCCCTCGGAAGGGCCCTGTGTCCTCTCGCGTGTCCTGGCCCAATCGCGTGCCCTGCCCAATATGTTTTGACTACCTTTTCTTTTTCGTCCAAAATCCCCCTGTAGGGGGACACGCCCGACTTACAGGCAGGGGTGGGGTTCGCACGCGGCCCCCTGGAGCTGCCTCCCCCTTAGGGCCACAAGGGTACCCCTCGTGTCCTGTGCCCTTGGGGCCACAAGGGTACCCTTAGGTCCCCTCGTGGCCCTCGGAAGGGCCCTGTGTCCTCTCGCGTGTCCTGGCCCAATCGCGTGCCCTGCCCAATATGTTTTGACTACCTTTTCTTTTTCGTCCAAAATCCCCCTGTAGGGGGACACGCCCGACTTACAGGCAGGGGTGGGGTTCGCACGCGGCCCCCTGGAGCTGCCCCCCCCTTAGGGCCACAAGGGTACCCCTCGTGTCCTGTGCCCTTGGGGCCACACGGGTACCCTTAGGTCCCCTCGTGGCCCTCGGAAGGGCCTTGTGTCCTCTCGCGTGTCCTGGCCCAATCGCGTGCCCTGCCCAATATGTTTTGACTACCTTTTCTTTTTCGTCCCAAATCCCCCTGTAGGGGGACACGCCCGACTTACAGGCAGGGGTGGGGTTCGCACGCGGCCCCCTGGAGCTGCCTCCCCCTTAGGGCCACAAGGGTACCCCTCGTGTCCTGTGCCCTTGGGGCCACAAGGGTACCCTTAGGTCCCC
>CAUYUJ010016255.1:186872-199372 GCA_963575745.1 Prorocentrum cordatum
CCGACCCGGGCTTTGCACTCGTGCCGAGGTCCGCTGCCTGGTGTGTGAGTTGGCTTCTGCGCGAGGGCGGGCCGGTCCAGCATCGTGAGAGCTGGAAGGCTCGCAAACGGCTCAGCACGTCCGACTACGGGGTCGCGGAACACCACGTTCTCAGCATCGTGCTCGAGGACCTCGCTATTGCAGATGAGGTCAACGTGTCGAACCTGGTGGGCGTCGATCGCCAGCTGAGGAAGCTGCAGCTCATTGAACATTTCTGGGACGAGAAGCAGCGCGAACAGCACTCGAGCCAGCAGAGGATGCCGCAGGAGTTAGGTCAGTACCTTCAACTCAGCCGGCCGCCTCAGCAGCATGGCGCGCCCCGCCTTGCTGGACGTGGTCGGCAAGGAGCTCCAGCGCGTGAGTCAGTTGAAGCAGAATGCCCGCAAGCTGCGGGAGGAAGCAAAGGCCACTCCCAGTGCCAAGACGGGAGGCGCAAAGTCCTGATGGTCTAACCCCCGGAGGGGCCCTGTGGCCCAGCCTCTCTGGGAGCTGCGGCGTCTTCGCCCTGATTCACGTACTCCGTGATTCTAGCCAGCATGGTCGCCGAGTTCTTTTCCTTTCAGACAGCCTCGCGGCCGTCTTGGCTCTCTCCAGGCGCCGGTCCTCGCGGCCGAGGATGACCCGCGTCTGTCGCCAGTGGGCCGCGTAGGCCGTTGCTGGGGGCGTCGCCGCGGCGCTGCGCCGCCTCCCCTCGGAGGCGAAACCTGGCCGACCTGCCGTCGCGGAAGGCCCTGCGTCTCGGCGCGCGGCCCCAGCGGGGTGCAGTCTCCCGTCTGGCCGCGGCGCGGGTCCGCGGAGACGGCGGCCCGCCTGGCGCCGACGGCCCGGCCTCCAACGGCGGCGAGGCCGCCGGCCTTGGCTTGGGCAAAGGCCCTGCCCTGGCCGCCGCCTGGGGCGCGGCCGCCGTCGCAGGTCGATGGCGGGCGAGGCAGCGCTTTGGCGCGCGGCGCGGGCGTGCCGCGCGGGCTGCTGCTCCGGCCCCCGCGGCGGCAGTCTGGTGGAGCTCCGCGGGTCGCGTGCTGAAGGCGTTCTCGGCCACCGAGGCCACGAGGAACAAATGCCTCGGTCTGTTGCAGGAGCTCTCAGCGTGGTTGGCGACCTCGCCCGCGCAGCTGCGGGCGGAGACGGCAGGCGATCTGCTGGCTCAGTGGATGGGCCAGCAGTGCGCCGTGGGCTGGAACGCCGAGCGGGGCGCCTGCGTGCTGGCGACGCTGAAGTTCATGGTGCCGCAGCTCGCGCGCGGCGGGCTCGGGCTGCCGTTGGCTCTGCAGGCCCGCGGGGGTGGGGGCGCAGGGTGCCCGCTCGCGCTGGGCTCCCGCTTCCGAGGGGGTCGCCGCGCCCATCGCGGCGCGGCTGATCGACGCGGGGCAGCAGCGGTTCGCGATCTACGTGGTGGTGACCTTCGCTGGCATCTGAGGCCCTCAGGGGCCCTCGAGGCGCGGGGGGCATACCTGATCGTTCCGATGCCTGGGGGCTCGCGCGGCGGGTGGTCGCTGGTCCGCTGCCCGCGCGAGCAGGCGGTGCCGAGCAAGATTCGCGTCTACGACGAGGTGGGCCCCTTCGATGCGCCATTCTACGGGTTACTGCCTGCGGCCCTCCAGTGGCAGAAGGCGCGCCGCTGTTCCTGGCTACCTTCGTCCAGGCCAGCTCCCTCTCCAGGCAGGCGGCGGCCGACGTGGGCGTGGGTGTGGCCTCTCTCGCGCCTCAGCTGTGTCAGCTGCGACGCTCGGGGCCATCGGTGGAGCTGGCCATGCAGCTGCGGTCGTTGGCCAGCGTCGAGATGCGCGCCCGCTGGAGGCCCGGCGCGTCCGTCGCGCGCTACCTGAAGCCCAGCCGCGTCAAGGAGCAGATGCAGCGCCTGGCCCCGGCCGTCCAGCGCGCGGCTTTGCCGGCCCCTGCTCGATTGGCCTCGCTCCTCGCCGGGGCCGCGGAGGCGCGGGTTCCTGGCCCCCCCAGTCTTCGTTGGGGCGTTCTCTGGCGCGGGCGCACCGGCGGGCGCGCTGCGGAAGGAGGGCGCCCTGGTCATCGAGTGGGGCATCGCCTGGGGGCCAGGAGTGGGGCCTCTCCCGTCTCGGGGGTCGCGCGCCAGCTCCGCGGCTGGCTGGGCGCAAGTCTCGTCTTATGCATGCGCTCCGGCGCCCCGTGCTGGGCCTGGGCGAGGATCAGGGGCGCGGGGCCGCTCGGAGTTCCTGGGCAGGCCAGCTCGTGGCCCAGCAGGCTCAGGGCGGGCGCCGAGGTGTGGGGCCTGGCGGCCGTCGCCCGCCCAGCTGGCTGTGCGCAGTTCTCTCTGGCTAATATCGCCTGCTGCTTGTGTGCCCAGGTCTGTGGTCAATCTGTAGACTCATGCAGATCCCTTTTGTAAGTGAGAATCCTGTGATGTCTAAACTGTGGCTCATCCCCTCATTGAATCTGGCTCGCAAGCAGGCGTTTCTTTTTCTCGGCAGCCACTCGCTATTTTCAAGATGTGACCCCGTGGAAGAAGCCCACTGGCCTCCTAGTCTTCCGTGTTAATGACGATTCTTTCGCTCGCCGACGCCGGGGCTCCCGAAACTAGTGCAACAGGATTAGCAAACCTCATCAACTTTTGAAAGGTCGTTCCCCAGGAGGGCGTCTGCGGGCACCTGTTGCACAGCCATGTCCTCAACCGCTGGCCTCAGGGTAGTCCTTCGCCATGGTCAATGCCCGTATGCAGTCTGAAGCCTCGTCGTTGTCCCCTGTTTGGTTCGGTGCGTGATCTAGTGATGAGTTGCCCAGGGTTGGCCGTGGGCGTGTCGGCAGAGTCCAGCTCGTGTCAGCGTGCCCTCTGTCTGTCCACGCCCTCAGGTTTTTTCGGTGCAACGTTTCGGTCCATGATATAATCCGACACTGGCCTCGGAATTGCCATCGCCAGTGCGTTTCTATTGAAGTTTAATGCGGGGCGAGGGGGGAGGGGAGAGGCCGAATGCTTGCATTGTTTCCATAGCCTTCGGCTCTCGAGCCCCCTCCCGCCCATCCCCGTCTTTCATTGCCGAGCTTCCCCGAGGCCGTGGGCCGGTCACCAGAGTTCAGCTCGTTTCAGCGTGCCCTTTCTGTCCAGGTCCTCAGGCCAGCGTGCTCTTTCTGTATTCAGTCCCTAAGATTTGTGTCGGTGCACATTTCGCTCCATCATATAATCCGACGCCGGCCTCGGACATGCCATCGTCAGGACATAACCATCATCATCACAGGCATCCTGATTTTCATCACCATCATCACCATCGTCATCACCATCATCACTATGACCATCGCCATCGCCGTCACCATCGACGTCACCAACCTCATGATTACCGTCATGCTCAACCTCGTCATCGCTCCCACGGGTTAGTCTAGCCTCGTCCACGCGCCCGACCGCCGATAATCACTGATCCCTCACATCCTGCTCTGTTGCACCATCATCACCTCCACTCCTGGCTCCTCTGTCTCCTGGTCCATCCTCATGCTCCTTCTCGTTTCTCCTCGCCCCTCCCTACCTCTTCCTTTCCTTCTCAGACTTGTTCCTCCTTGCTTATCGCTGTTCGTCTGCTGCTGCTCCTCGCTCGTCCTGTTCCTCCTGCCCGTGCTCGCCCAGGCGCCTGCCAGACCTACCCTGAATCTACTCCTCAGTAGGAGGGCCACCTGCTGAACTACGAGGGCCACCAGCTGAGCTATTTGGGCCACCAGCTGATCTACGACGACCACCAGCTGAGCTGCGAGAGCCACCAGCACTGCTTTGGGTACAACTGCATTTTTCAACCCGATGGTTGGTGGCTGTACAGTGTTACCGACAAGGTATGCCACGTACATCGCTACAGGCAAGGTACTACGTCATCCGTAACCGCTACACTGTCCCTCGAGTGGCCCCGTCGCCCAACCTATACCTCGTCTCTTCCTCCTCGACGAGAGTGTGTGGTGCTGGTTTCCTTCCTCTCCTTCCCCTTTCGGAAAACCGGAAACGACCCGCGGCGGCGTATGTGGGCCCGCCATAGCGTTGCCGGCGAGCCCCGCGGCGCGCGGCGGGAGCAGCGGCGGAAGGGATCACCGCGCGGCGTTGGAGACAGGGAGAAGAGGAGGAGGAGGCGGAGGAGGAGGAGGAGGAGGAGGAGGAGGAAGAGGAGGACCAGAATAAACCCAGGACGTATCAACAACGTTGCAACAAACCGTCCCCCATTATATATATATATATATGAAACACGCGCCCAAATGCAATATGTTTGTTTAGTTGCGGGAAGTGCCCCAGTATAACGGAACCGTCTAATATATCTTCAGTCGTGCCAAACAACCATTCGAGATATCAGTCTCGCGAATCAACTTGGCTGGCACGTGTTGACAACCGAACTCGTGCCAGAAAACCGTTCTTGGGATTTCAACGCAACGAGCCAAAATGACCGTTGCGTCCGGACAATCGTAAACCGTGCCAAAACGCTGGTCCAGGGGCGTCAGCCGTACGAGTCTTGGATTTTTTTGCGATCGTTTGACACGAATGTGCGCGGTGGTAAGATGAACGCCATCTTTTGAAAATGAACCGCGGGTCGTCTTTGAAGCTGTTGCAAACTTGTAAGCCGAACGTGCGTGGCGCTAGGACGAAAACCACATTTTGAAACGGGGCTGCCCTCCGTTCTTAGGGCCGTTGCGCACTTTAACAAAATCTGCGCGGCGCTACGGCGATGACCGCATCTTCAAAACGGCCCGTTCTCCATCAGCGAAGCTGTTCTACATTCGAAGCTTCGGGGCCAAATGTGGTCAAGAGCTCTCAAGCCAAACGTCCGGCCTTCCCAGTCCACACGCCTGGGGGTGCGACAGGGAGCCTTCATTGATTCCAGAAGCGGGGAGGAGGAGGAGGAAAAGGAGGAGGAGGAAGAGGAGGAGGAGGAGGAGGAGGAGGGATGATGATGATGATGATGATGATGATGATGATGATGATGATGATGATGATGATGATGATGATGATGATGATGATGATGATGATGATGATGATGATGATGATTATGATGATGATGATGATGATGCTGATGATGATGATGATGAGGATGATGATGATGATGACGATGATGACGAGGAGGATGTGGAGGACGAGGAGGAGGAGGAGGAGGAGGAGGAGGAGGAGTTCTGGAGTCTTGGATGTAGCGACTAGGTCGGGGACAAACTACTTAAACGACATTCTGCTTCTTGGCTAGCTCAGCTCTGCTGTAAGCTTTGGGCCAAATTCCACGCGAAATCCTATCAAGATAATCGGACCGATTACCTTCAACACGCCCAACACACAGCTTTGCTAGTTCCTTAAGCTGCTGAGCTGCATAGAACCCGCACGCTGAACAGAACCAGACTCCCAATTCCGCGTGATGCCTCAAATTATGTGTCGGATCGGGAAAACCCCCAGCGATGTGCACACGCCGCCCAGGAGGGGGATCGAACAAAATCCCGTCCACACAAACTAAGTCAAAGCAAGAGGAGGTTAGCCAGTCCTTACGCTTCGCTTTGGTGGCTGTGCCCTTACATCTGCTACACTTGGCGGCGCTCGACTCACACAAGACATGCTGAGACGAGAACATTGCGCAGACAGAGGGGGCAGGAGGCCTAGGTTGGACACGGCGAGCAGCTTTCCTACCGAGGCTCTTCTCATGCTCCTGCTCAACTGCTAACGTCCCAATAGTGCTCTGGAGAATCCTCATTCTAACCATAAGCGCTTTATGCTCAGTGGCCTGGGCACGGGCACGACTCATTTCAGGCACTCTTGCGCCGTCAGCTCCGCGCGCGGCGAAGGCGTCAGCCAAAGCGTTGCCCTCCACCAGCAGGCGGGGCGCCTTGCCTCGCAACACGTCGGCGGCCTCGAGGTGCGAGTGGACGAAGAACGTCGTGCACTGGAGTCCTGGATGCTGGTCGAGATGAACTCCGATCTGCCACCACAAATCGCTGTCTGGTCCCTCAGGGCTACGATACCGATGATTGTACCATCCGATGATAACACTTTCGTTGTCGGTCGTGTAGATGAGATGCCCACGGCTGCCCCTCAGGGCCAAGTGGAAAGCAAGAAGCTCTCCTCTTGGTACCGTCTGCCGAGGGCCTGGCAGGCCTCCCCACACACCCAGGAACAACCCCATGTCGTCGGCGAGGTCGTGCAGGCAGGCCAGTCCGCATCCCACACGCCGAAGCCGTGGGTCACGACTCTCGCGCCCCCCGCTGGCGTCGCCGAAGATGTAGAGCGGCTTCTCGCGCGTGCCTTCGCCGAAGCACCCCTCGACGAAGTCAACGCCGGTGGTACTCCAACTCTCATGCTCCTGCGGAGCCTCCACGGACAGCCACGCCGCTGGGATGAGGCCTCTGGCCCAGAAGCAGGCGTGAGCCACCCCCTGAGTGTAGGCTTCTCCAACATACTTTTCCGTGATCTGATATATGTCATGCTTGCATCGGCCTTCGCAGGCCCACACGATGAAAAGCCGTCTCACGATGACCACGGCACCGAAGGCAATCCTGGGACATCTCCTGCTTGGCCCGCTCCTGCCGCCGTGTGCGGGGCCACGTGGCCCCGACGGCGATCGCAAGCATAAGGCCTGCAAGTCGTCGACCACCAGGAGCGCCTTCAAAGTGCCGTAGCAGACGACGGTACGACTGATTGCAGGCCCCACCTTCAAGTCCTGCTCCTTCGTGGTGTTGAGCTGCACGTGTCCACAAACCATTCTGCACAGTACGCTCATACTCGTCGAAAAAGGCGTTGGGTACGTCTAAGTGCTCAATGCCCGTGAGATTGTCAACCGAAAACTGCCATGTGTGCTCTTGACCGTCATCCGCTGTCGGCGTGGTCCAGCTTGTCGGCGAATCTGGTCGCCACCCCGCCTGCAGAAGGTAACAGATCACTGCACCCTGAGGGCCGCGGATGTGCCGTGTCCTCTGACTCGGCGGCATAGCTCTCATCTCTTGGACCAGCCCAGGCCACGTGAGCATGATGCTGTCATGGATACTTGGCTGGCGCACCCAGCAGGTAAGCCAGAGACGAAGACACTCGCGAGGAAGTTTGCACGCTGGGTCCCTGCCAACTGCTTTCAAATCAATCAGCGTCGTGAGACATCGACCTGGCATCTTGGGTCCAATAGCGTTGCCGAGTTTCCTGCGTAGTTGTATCATGGCGTCTCCGAATGCGCCGTGGAGCTGGTGCCCGTAGGCCCCAGCCGCTTGGGCTCCCTGCTGCTCCAACCTTGACGTGAGACCATACCGACGAGTGGCTCTGGCATATTTGATAACTCGCTTGTGCATGGCTTTGTGCTTAGCTTGCCTAGCTGTCCGGCTGGCACGTGCGTGGCGAGACCCGCCGCCGAGGTCGGCCCCCAGATATGGCGCCTGCGGTGCAGCTTTGACCACAAACCCATGGGCGCGAACTCTCCTCACAATGGCTTTGGCGTCGTCCAGCTTCGTGCGCGCAGCGGCGCTCTTCGGCGAGATGGACAAGCCCGCGCGCTGCATCGACCTGCATGTGTCCACCAGGCACCGTGCGAGCTTGTTGCGCATCGTCTCGCTGGTGCTCTTAACCGACTGGCTGAGGTCATCAATCCACAGCCGCTGAGACATACCCACGTGCACCGTCGTGAGCCGATGCATGATGTGGTACGTCGCGCACTTGGCGAATCGTGTGCCTCCGCGGAGGCCCTGGACAATAGAACGCAGGGGAGCGAAAGGCTCCGAGTACGTGCCTGACTGGCGCAAACACCGCGCCGCCATGCACTGCGTCAACTCCAGACCTAATACCTCGGCTGGGAAGTCGAGCCGCATCGCAGCCCTGCCTACCATCGACCATCCGATCGTGTCGTAGAACTGGCCTATGTCCAGCAGACCGTTCCCGTGACTGATCTTGAGCCTCGCCGCAACTTCCTCGTCGATCGCTCTCAAGAAAACTTCGCGAATCGCCCCATTTCCTTTGATCGCTGCATCCCAGTGAGCTTCACACTCAGTGGTCCACTGCTTCACATATGACTCTCGTGCGTGCGACCACACACGCGAGAGGTGTGGAAGCAGCCCGATGATTCTGTCACCTGATACTTTCTTCGGTAAAAGAGTCCTACTGGTAAGTAAAATCTGGTGTGGCCATGTCTGAGTGGCCTCGCATGCACTGAGCAAAGCCGACAACTCCTGCAAAGCCTCATCGGGTAGCCGAAGGAGATCATGCGAACTCAAGCGGTCCACCCCCATGGCTGCCGTTGCCTTGATGTGCATCAAGGCTTCACGAAGGTCCTGCACGGTCAGCGGTGGCAGCGACTCATATTGAACTCTCGTGCGGATGTCACAAAAGAGTTCCTCAAGTGCTGCAAGCTCGATGCTGGACCCGTCGCCCGTCAGACACGCGGGGGCCCAAACCTTCTCCCATTCACGACTCTTGTGGTCAAGAACGTCTCTCGGATGCAGTAGGGCCTGACCGTCGACGATGACATCCTTGACCTCGGGTATGGGATCCTTCAACTTCTTGTGGGGGATCCCAATGGCTGGTGCCGTCTCTGCCCACTCCCGAAACTCTGCCATCGCCTGACCGAGCGCCCGCCTCTGACTTCGATTCGCCAACTTCTCGATCGCCTGAGAGCTAGCATCCAGAACAGCCAGTTCGCTGTCGCGAAGATGTGCCAGCAAGTGGGTCCAGTACTCCCAAGGATAATGATCGGTCGGGCGGACAATCTGAAATGCTCGGTCAGGGGTATCTTCCAGCAACCGTCTACCTGCTTCGTACAACATATTCAATTGCCTGGAACCTCCTGTCCTCCGAAGATGTCGTGTAATGCTACTGATCACTGTGCTCGCCCGTGTCCACCAACTGCAGACGCGATCACGTAGCGGTGCGACTCTACTCGGTGTAGCCTGCTGGACACAAGCCACTTGGAACTGTGGTGCCGACCCACGTGGCACTCCAGAGAAGACCTGCTTATGGTGCGAGTGCATGGATGCCTCGACCGTGCGAATCCAGCTGGCGTACAAGCCGCTCAACACAGCCGAATCGTTTGAGCCGAGGTGGTAGGCTATGGTCCTAGCAATCGCAGGAGCGGGGGGGCAGGCAGAGGCAGGGGTGAATCCGATGCTCGGTCTGTGCTCATGCCAAGTACTGCTAGGGATGTGAAATTCGGGCTGCCACTTTAGCGTGTCGGACTGCTCCTCGGAAGATGACCCCTGGGCGGCTGGGTTGGGGAAATCCGACGGCTCACGCGGGACTGACTTGACATCCTCTGACTGTCCGAAAGTAGCCTCGGGGCACGAGAGAGGCGGGGCGGCCGCGGGTCTGAAAACGGTCTCGTCCGCCCAAGGGTCGTCCTCCGAACAGCCCTCCCGCTCGTCGCCTGAGCAAACGGGTTCACCGCCGTCCTCGCAGTGGGTGTCCACGTAGCTGTGGGCCGAGGGTTGGGGAGGCAGGGGGGGGGCGAGACCGTGGCCCGAGCCCCGATTCTCTTCCGCCCCCCCCGTCGAGACCAAGCCCCGAGGAAAACCAATCTTCAAAAAAGCGCATCACGTTTCTGCTTCGCGTCCAACCTTGAAAACGCCCTCTTGGTCTTGGCCAAACTGGATTTGGATCCAGGGGTTGCCCGACAGAGGGGCTTGCAGACCTGAGGAAGGCGAGCAGGGAGATCAGGGTACCTAGTATACAACTGGGCGCCTTGGGACACTAACTCTATACTGAGACCGAAATGTGATTTCCATGGCACGGCGACGACGGGCAGAACGTGACGAACATATGCACGTGCCGCGTGACGCACTATCAAATAATCCAGATGACTGGGTGCTTTTCCAGCTGCTGGCGTGCAAGTGAACTGTGCGCCGGAGCGTGCAATCTGGCCTCCAACACGCTCCAACCATCCTGACCGAACTACGCTCTCTGGTGGCAGGTTCCAGTCTGCAACTACGATCCATGGAATCTGTAAAGACTGCAGCAGACAACCTAGCTTCCTGAGTCGGCCAACGTTGGCATCACGAAATCCTATGCCTGAGTGCCCGTAGAAGCAAAAGGTGGCCAGAGAAAAACCTCTCATGTGAGCGACGCACGGCGCGAACCCATCGTGCATGCTGCCACGCTCAGCGCGTAGCCCACTTGCAGCACGTGCTTCAGCCAGTAATTGAACAGGTCGATGATGGCGAGTGAGTAGCCACTCGCCCCCTTCATTGCTGTGACTGTCCATCTGCTCGTCGGGCTTGATCCACTTGGACTTCGGCCTGGCGGGGTTCGCGAACAGCTTCAACGATGCCAGACGAGCGCGGGCAGACCACTTGCTCACAGCTTGCTTCCCAATGTGTGTCTCGCACGCGGCTAGAAGATCATGACTGGACGACAGTGTCTCGATGAAATTCCAGGCCTTGTCGCCCATGCGTGTGACGTTCGAGAAAAACATCCTTGTAGTGGTAGTTGTTCCAGTAGAAACACTGGCTCCCTCGTGCTGCTGATTCGCCGCAACGGCGTCGGCACTTGCAGATCCTGGTCAAGAACCAGGCGTGCCTCCTGGCTTGGCCGCGGCCTTCGGCACGGCTGTGTTGCCCTTGCCCAGCGCCTTGGCCGCCGACACCGACTTGAACCGCTCCTGCGACAGCCTGTCGGCCTCGGCCTTGAGCTCGCTCTCCGAGACCTGTGCTGTGGGCTGCGCCGTCTCCGTCGGCGCCGGTGCTGGTGATGAGCTGCCTCTAGAGGCTCCACCGCCAGCGCCTTCACCTGGGACTCCAGCTGTGGCGCCCTCGGTGGTCTTGCGCTTCTTCTGCATCCTGCCAGGGACCTCCTGCTCGGCCTTGGCAACCTTCTCAAGGAACTGCTTGAGCTCCGCGTCCTTGGACTCGAAGCTCTGCTTCCACGTCTCCAGCTCTGACTTGAGCTGACGCAGCGCCTGTTTGTCGCTCTCCTCGCACTCCCAGTCCTCGAACTTGTCAAAGACCTCGGGTTTTCATCTGAATGCTGATGGTCGGCATCGAGCCGTCGGCGCAGGACGCTGGCCCCTCTGAGCCGCGGATGCCCTCCGCCTTGGCCAGGGCTGCGGCGGCGTCCTTCTTGGCCCGCTCTGCGAGGACCAGCTCCTGGGCCGCGCTCTGCTCCTTGCCCTCGGCGGCCTGGAGCTGGGAGCGGAGTCTCAGCACCTGCGCCACCAGCTGCTCGTGCCGATGGCTGGCCGCCCGCCATGCCCCGTCAGCCCGCTTGACCGACTCGGCCGCCGTCTCACGAGACGCGGCGGGGGGCGTGGCGAGGCGGCTCCGCGGGGCGGCGAGCGCCGTCCTCATCTCCTCGTCCTGCGCCGTGCGCAGGGCCTTCTCCAACAACTCGTCCAGCTGCGTGATCGCCAGGTCCTTGCTCTTGCGCCCCTTGTCGCGCGAGCGGTTGCTACCTACGCTGCTGTTCTCCCAGTCGGACTCGTCCTCGAAGTGCACATGACGAGGGCCGCGGGGTTTGAACAGCTTCTTGACCTGGTGATTGCATCCTGGGCACATCATGCCGTTGGAACGAAGCTTGTCATTGTACTCGCACTTCTGGCAGTTGCCGCAGCGTGTCCATGCCTTGGCACGTTGCGGAGACATCCCTGCTTTCGCGAACACTTGCAAAGGTGTCAAAGATGCAAGTGGTCACACTCAAGCACCACTCTGAGGTACAGGGAAGGACTCGGGCGGAAGTGAGTGTGCAGCAGGCCCCCAGGCCTCAGACCCACTTGCTCGAGCCCAAGCGGCTTGAGGGAGGAGGAGGAGGAAGAGGAGGAAGAGGAGGAGGAGGAGGAGGAGAAAAAGGGAGAGGAGGGAGAGGAGGACGAGGAAACGGAAGAGGAGCAGGATGAAGAGGAAGAGAAGGAGGAGGAGGAGGAAGAGGAGGAGGAGGAGGAGGAGGAGGTGGAGGAGGAGCAGGAGGAGGAGGAGGAGGGAGGAGAAGGAGGAGGAGGAGGAGGAGGAAAAGGAGGAGGAGGCGGAGGAGGAGGAGGAGGATAAGGAGGAAGAGGAGGAGGAGGAAGAGGAGGATGAGAGGAGGAGAGGAGGAGGAAGAGGGTGGTCGTGAGATGGGGGAGCAGGATGTTGAGCAGGAGGAGCATTATGAATCAGCGGATGAAGAGGGATAGGGAAGTGCTGAGAACGAGGAAAGGGATGAGTAGCAAGAAGAGTAACAGCATCAGTGATAGTGGCCGAAGCAGCGCCGTCAGCAGCGGCAGGACAACTAGGAGGATGAGAAGGACATTGAGAAGGATTAGTCAAAAGACGCGGGGGTGAGGATAATGAGGCCAAGCAAGGGGAGGCCGAGTCGCAGGAGAAGGGTGATCATAATGATGATGATGATGATGATGATGATGATGATGATGATGATGATGATGATGATGATGATGATGATGATGATGATGATGATGATGATGATGCTGGTGATGATGATGCTGCTGATGATGATTATTATGCTGATGCTGATGCTGATGATGATGATGATGGTGGTGGTGGTGGTGATTCTGCTGCTGATGATGATGCTGATGATTATGATGCTGCTGATGCTG
>CAUYUJ010016255.1:206872-248240 GCA_963575745.1 Prorocentrum cordatum
TCCTGATCCTCGCCCCTTCTGCTCCTCACTCCCCTCTTTCTGCCCGTGCTCTCCTCCTCCTCCTCCTGCCATCTGGGATTCCCTTCGGGGATCATCCGTTATCATTGGAACGATGCAGAGAAGATTAGCATGGCCCCTGCGCAAGGATGCCGGGCACACATCGAGAAGTGTATACAATGTTTTCCCTACGCTCGTCTCCTGCCATCTGGCGGCCAGCTCGGCCGAACCAACCGCAGGCTAACTCGAGCCCGTCCCCTCCCTCTTCCTGCCGCCGCTCCCGCTGCCTTTCCTTCCATCTCCCCGTCCTCCCCTTGTGCCGCGTCACGAGCTGAGTTTACTGACGTGGATGTGCCTCCTCCTCCCCCTCCTCCTCCTCCTCCCTCCTCCTCCTCCTCCTCCTCCTCCTTCTCCTGGATCCCTCCTCCCTCCCCCTCCTCCCCTTGTGACGCGTCAGAACTCCGACTAACGTCGGCCTGAACACTTCAACCAGGGAGAGTTGGAACAAAAACAATCTCCCCCTCCTCCCCTTGCGTCCGACGCTGCGTTTTGGTTTCAGTGCGCGGCCCCAAGAGGTCCGGACTTTCCCTGGGGCATGTTGTTCGCCCGAATCCGAGTCTGATGGCACCTGGTCCCGACAACGGGCCTCGGATGCCGACACCGAGGAAGAACGCCTGGATCAAAAACAGCGACGGTCGGCGAGTCGGGTCTACCAGGCCGTTGCTCTCCTAACTCTCTCCCTCTCCAAGGGTCCATTCCGATCCGATCGATCTGATTCGACATCGATTACAGCAGGACCGACCCGATTCGACTCCGACTCCGACATTTCGACGACCTGGCACGGCGGCCGGATGCCTGCGTGGCGCTGGCGTGCATCCTGGCGCGGCCGATCCGATTCGATGTTGCGATTCCGTGCCGATGCAGCTCCATCCGACGCACATCTCGATCCGATCTGGTGTTCCGGGTCGTTTCTGACTGTCGCCGGCAGGCCCACGGGAAAAGTGAGAGGGGGCATGCCTCTTCAGAGGGCGGCGGAACTCCTCAGAAGCCCTCGCCTTTGGGAAGCCTTTTGTGAGTCTTCTCCAGGACCACGGACGGCTTCTCAGAAGGCTCGAGGCCTTTGAGAGAAGCCCCGCCGCCTTCTGAGAGGGCCTGCCCCCTCGCACGTTTCCCCCGGGGCTCGCCGCCGAGACTGATCTTCCTTGCCTCCACAGCAGCCCGCTTCCATCCTCGCTTTTCCCTTCTTTCCCTCTTTGTCGCCCCCTTCCCCCTCCCGAGTACCCAGACAGTCCTTGTATGGTGGAGGCCCCGTCCCCCCAGTTGGGAAGTCGGCAGGTCTCTTCGCCCGAGCAGAACCTCGTGGCCTTTCCCCGCCCTCTGCCCTGGCATCTCTCGGACGTGTGCAATCATCCCAGCGAGGATCACCGAGGAGCATCTCGGATCATCTCGCGAACAATGCGCGCGAAGCCTAAGCATGCACGGGGAATGGACGTCCGAGCGATGGCAAGCTACCTCCTCTTGGGGAGCAAACGCGTTTCCGACCGATCCCCCCTCCTTCCTCCCCGCAGAAGAAGGAGGAGGTGGAGGAGGAGGAGGAGGTTGGAGGAGGAGGACGAGGAGAAGGAGGAGGAGGAGGAGGAGGAGGAGGAGGAGGAGGAGGAGGAGGAGGAGGAGGAGGAGGAGGAGGAGGGGAGGAGGAGGGAGGAGGAGGAGGAGGAGGAGGGGAGGACTGATCCCCCTCCTTCTCCCCCACCCCGCGCTCGAGGGGCCCGCCAGGGGGGGGCGGTCCGTCCATGGCCGACTGGCGCCCTGGCGTCCGAGGCGGCGCCCGCGCCCTGGCAGGCTCGGCGCCCCCCCGCGGGGCTCGGAGAGGGGGCGGGGGGGGGAAGGGAGGAGGACGAGGAGATGGGAGAGAGTGGCAGGGGGGGGGGAGGGAGGGACGGGGGGTAGGGGGGGGGGTCGGGGGAGGGGGGGGAGGGCGGACGGGGGGTATGGGGGGGCGGGGAGAGGGTAGGGGCGGGGCAGCCTATGGGTAGGTCGAGAGGCGGACGGAGGGTAAGGCGGTAGGGTATGGGGGGGCGGAGGGTAGGGCAGGGGATTGGGGGTTGGGGGGGCGGAGGAGGACGGGGTGAGGGGGGGTGGGGTGGGGGGGGGAGAGGGGAGGGGGGGTGGGGGGGGAGAGGGGAGGGGGGTGGGGCAAGCTGGGTGCGCTCGCGCCTCATGGCGCTGAGCTTTCTCTATCCGCGGACGTGTGCAGCTGACCTGCGCATTCACAGAAAGACCACTTCGTGTTGTGCGCAGTCGGGAGAAAAAGGGGAGTTGCGTGCACAGGAGGAGGAGGACGACGAGGAGGTGGCGGGTGAGCAGGAGGATGAACGTGAGGAAATGATGAGGACGAACAACAGCAGCAGCAGGAACTCAAGCGGAAAGATCGGGATGAAAATAAGGACCAGGGGAAGGCGGAGGATGTGAAATGAGGGGGGCACAATCATGAAGAAAGACTCGGATTCAGAAAAGTGGCCCGCGCTGGGGCGAGACGAACAGCAGCAGCAGCAGGAAATGGAGTAGAAGGAGCGGGAGGAACAGGAGGACCAGGGGAAGGCGGAAGAGGGGAAATGAGGAGGAGGAGGATGAGGAGGAGGAGGAGGAGGAGGAGGAGGAGGAGGAGGAGGAGGAGGAGGTGGAGTAGGAGTAGGAGTAGGAGTAGGAGTAGGAGTAGGAGCATGGTTAGGAGTAGGAGTAGGAGTAGGAGGAGGAGGAGGAACATAATGAGGAAAAGGTAGGCTTTCATATTTGACACCTTTGGTCTTCGCTACTGGAGGAGCTCTCATGTGACTCGTTTGGGCCATCTTGGGGCTGTCTTGGCCTCCTGTGAGGCAGTCTTGTGGGTCCCTTGGGGCCCTCTTGGGCCGTATTGGGGCACTCTTACGCCTTCTTGGGGCTCTCTTGGGCCATCTTGGGGCCCTCTTGGCCGTATGGTGGGTGCCTGGGGGCCGTCGTGGGGCCGCCTTGGGCCGTCGCAAAGTCTCCTGAGGTCGTCTTTGGGTCCCACGGGAGGCCCTCTGGGGCCGTGTTGGAGCCGTCTTGGTGGATGTCTCTTGGGTTATCGTGGGACATTTTGGGCCATCTTGGGACACTTTTTGGGGCCTCTTGGGCCGTCTGGGGGCCATCGTGGAGGCTTCTTGGGTAGTCTTGGGCTGACGGACGCTTGAACAGGCGAAACTGCGAGAATGCGAAAATCGTCAAAACACAAAATAATGATTCTTGCATCTTCAGATCCTGTTGAAGGTCTGCTTGTGGCTCTTTTAGGCCCTCTTGAAGTTATCATGGGCCGACTTGAAGCCATATTGGGCCCTCTCAGGGCAATCTTTGGCTGTCTTCGAGGCATCTTGGGCCACCTTGGCGTCCATGGTTGCCTGCCTGGACCGAATTGGAAGGTCGGGACGCGGACATATCGTTTTATACGGTGGATCGCGGCGTCGGGAAAGCGCATCCGGTGTTATTTGGCAAGGGATCGTGGCCTCGGGAGGGGGGTGGGGTGCATGCGTCTGGACAGGGGTACGTAGGGGGGTCCTTTATCAGAATACAGAAATCCTACCACACATACCTTTGCATCCTTCTACGCCTCTACGTGCACAAAGCACGGTTGCGGATCCGGCTTCTAGTTGGATCCGGCAGATCACGAGAGCTTGTCCTCTTGTGACGAAATGGAAGATCAACCATTGGCGGATGGGAGATAACTCCATGCGGGTAAGATCGTGCCACAGTCGACGAAAGCAGTATGAGGCCACACCGTTCTTTCGGTCATCCATTGGTTGAGCCTTCTGCCAGGAGCCATCGTCGTCGTTGGCTTGTCCACATTGCCTTCACGTTCTGTGCACCGCTTGCCGTGTGCACCACCATAGCGCTGCTTTGCTTGTCTGACGTGGAAGTTGTGATAATCCCCGTCTTTGGGGAGACGCCGTGGGGCTTGTCGGGCGTCCGACCACCTGTTCATGATTGCTTGGCGGCAACAAAAGTGCACCCTTTTCTCCGACAGCTGGTGGCTGCTCGAAGCAACATTTTTTTCAGTCGATCGATGAGCGTACGTGCACCGTCCGAGCGAGCTTCGCGTCAGGCCGGTCTCGCGCTGCGCTTGCACCCCGTCGACAGATGTTCACCTTCTTCTTCGTTCCCCCTCTATCCGATTCGTTTTCGTATTCTTTGTGCTCGCGGTTCTTTCCCTATCCCTAGTCTCGCTGACCTCTGTTGCCACCCCCGCTTGCGGACTTGTCGATCCAGCTGGTCTTTTTGGTGCGCGTCGCAACGTCGTTTCGCCGCCGCATTGGATCGGCATCCGCCCTTCCGAGTGGACCAGTACGCGCGAAAACAAGCACAACAAAAGCACGCCGTGACCCCGAGGGGATGGGGCTCCAGCGGCAGCAGTGCCGCGGCTATCGTGGTCGCCCTCTCTTCGGCGACCTCGCCCGCCGCCCCCACTCATTCCCTGGCCGCCCTGGAGGGTGTGCGTGCGGAGACCCGCAGCAGTGAGTGGGGTGTGGACCGACCTGGGCACGGCTGATCACCGCTGCCCCCGGGCCCGGATTACCTTCCGCACCCAGAAGGAGGGAGTGGGGTTTTCGTATGGATTCTTCCCCCCGTTGCTTCACGCGCATGTGGAACAGTCTTCGGGTGCTCGCGTTGTTCCCTCAGCTCTCTTTCTTCTCGTTCAAAGAGTTTTCACTGACGAGCAACAGTTCAAAGGGGGTGGGGGAGGGGGAGGAGTGAGGAGTGAGGAGTGAGGGTCAGGATGAGGATGAGGAGGAGGAGGAGGAGGAGGAGCAGGAGGAGGAGGAGGAGGAGGAGGAGGAGGGAAGACCAGTTGAAACCCAATATTCATCAAACGATGTTGGATTGAACCCTCCCTCCAAGCTTCCTCTTCATAGGCCCGTAAAGGGCGACAACCGTTTGAAGACCCTGAAGCGTGCCAGAGCACCATCTCGGGACTCCAACGCCACGAATCAACCTGACTGTTTCGCCTTGACGAGCCCGAATCGTGCCAGAACGCCGTCCCTGGGATTTCAACACCGCGAATCAATGTACCTGATGCGCCTTTAAAGTTCAGAGTCCCTCCGAAACACCGTTTCTGATACGTTGACCATGGGAAGCCGTGGAAGTCTACCAGATGTTTAAAACGAGGGTGCGCGGTGCTCAAGCGAGAACAACATTTTGAACAGGAGCCGCCCTCGATCCGTGAGCCTCTTGCAGCAAAAACGAATGCGCGCGGCGCGGCGCAACGGCGAGAGCCGCATTTTGAAAAACCACCCGCGTTCTATCCGTGAAGGTCTTGCGAATGTTTGAGACGAGTGAGCGCGGCGCTAAGGCGAGAGCCGCATTTTGAAAACGACCCGCCTTCAAGCCGTGAAGCTCGTGCAATTTTTTGAGACGAGTGTGCGCGGCGCTAAGGCGAGAGCCACATTGTAAAAGCCACCCCGCCCGCCCTCCATCTGTCAAGCCGTTGCCAATTTTGAAGCTTCCGGGTCATAAGCGGTGAGGAAGTGTCAGGCGAAACGCACCGCCACCCTTTTTGACCAGCCTCGGGGTGCGACAGGGAGGAGATTTGTAGGGAAAAAGGATTGGGGCGAGGAGAGGCGTCGAGCTACAGGCCTGATCCGTCGCGTGTCCGCTTGCGGTGCTGACGAGCTTCGCCCCGCGCTCACAGACGGACTGGCACCGAACCTTCCGAGGGTCCTGCGTCGGTCGATCGATAGCAAGTTCGCGCACGTCCACCCAGTCAGCGAGCGTTCGGCGGACATGCGAGGTTCCAGCGCCTGGCAAGCACTCCCGAATCTCATCCTGTTTCCCTGAAGACCTTGCCTGTCAGGGCCCGGTGTATCCCTGCCAGGGCCAGGCCCGAGGTCCTCCGAGTGCAGAGTCGGTGGCCCGTGGTCCTCCGCAGGATCTCCAGTCTGGTCTCCCGTCTGCTCTCTCGTATGGTCTGCCGTGTGGTCTTCTGCGTGGTCTCCCGTATGGGCTCCCCCTTATGATCTCCCTTCTCGTTTGCCCTGTTGTCTCCCTTGATGCATTCCATCTCATCTCCCTTAAGGTGTTTCTCTTGTCTCCCTTTGGCTTGGTGCTCTCTAGAGTATCCGCTGTGCCGCCCTTCACGCTCTGTAGCACTCCCCCCCTTCTTCGGTGATAGCTTGAATAGTTGAAGGTGCTGTTTCGGGTCTTCGGTCGCCCGTGCCGTGGTGAGTCTTGCACTTGTCCCGCGACTGGCCAGCTCTAGCAGTTCTCGTCCCCAAGTTTGCCGAACATGATACGTCTGTAGCGACCCCGCGCGGAGAGCAACAGCAGATGCCCCGTTGCCGCCGTCGCCGCCGCCACCGATGTCGTCAACGGACGCCCGCGCCTCCCAGGCGGCGGAGCCGCCGCAGACGGCATGGGCATGGGGCGGGCCCAGCGCAGCGTGGGCCGAGTCCTCGGCAGCCTGGGCCGAGCCCCCCGCAGCCTGGGCCGAGCCCCCCGCAGCGTGGGGCGAGCCTTCCGCAGCATGGGGCGAGCCCCCCGCAGCCTGGGGCGAGCCCCCCGCAGCCTGGGGCGAGCCCCCCGCAGCCTGGGGCGAGCCCTCCGCAGCGTGGGCCGAGCCCTCCGCAGCGTGGGCCGAGCCCCCCGCAGCGTGGGCTGGCCCAGGCAGCGGAGGCGCCGCAGCCTGGGGCGGGTCCCCGCTGCTGCGGCCCAGGCCCCACGGGGCGCCGCAGCCGCGGCCGCGGCCGCCGCTGGCGCCGCGGCCGCCCCTGGCGGGCGGAGGCCCAGAGGCTCCGGCGGGGTCTTCGGCGGAGGACCTCCACAGGCCGGCTGGCCCCGAGATCGGGAGATCGGGGTGCCCGGGCCTCCTCTCTGGGTGAGCGCAACATGGCATCAGCATAGAAGCGCGGAGGTCGGCGCGGATTTCTCCGATCGGCGCTGGACCCCCCTCCCTGGCGCGCGGAGCGCGCCAGGGGCGGCGCCGGAGGCGCCGCCAGGGGCCCCCCAGCGCCGATCCGAGAAATCCGCGCGGACCTCTGTGTTTTTATATCTGGGTCATTTTTCGTTCTCCTACTCTCGTCAGATGAGGGAAACCCAGACATGCCTGCGTCGTGAAAAACATCTTGACGGGAGGTTCTCTTAGCAGTTTTCGGCCTCTGGGAGCCCTCGCGGGGTCGAGGGACCGTCAAATAAAGATTCAGGACAAAAAACACCGGCCCCAGGGAAAGGGTCGGGATTTCTGTGGACCAGGTGTTGAAGAGATCAGAACGTCGCATGTCTGTGAGGGTACCCGCAATGCTCCTCGCTCGTTTTCGCCTTCTGGGCCTCCTGGGAGATCCTCGTCGCCACCGCTGGATTCGCCTCGAAAGTTTGAGGAGAACGCGCCCCGGCAGATGTCCAGGTAGCAGCGGCATTTGTATCTTCTGGCTCCCACATCTCGTAGGCAGGAAACATACCCATATCCACGGCCTCGCAGGCCAGGCCCCTGGGCCACGACCCCTATGGATACGCGGCGCGTTTTCGCGGACGCCCCCCGTGCGGAATGAATCCATGCGACCGCGTCTCCACGGGACCGCGCCACGGAATCCAGACCGCGAGAGAGTGGATACGGATATGCGTCAGTCGGGCGTGTCCCTCTACAGGAGGAATATCCCAAACTAGTCAAACAAAAAGACAGTCTGGGGACGATGTTTTGAGTCTGTTTGTTGAGTGTTTGTGACTATCTGGAATCTGTTTGACGATGTCTCAATATTTTGTTGTTTACGTTGAGTATTTTAGTCTTTATGCTGAGTATTTGGTGTGAGTATTCTTGGCTATTTTCCCCGGAAAGGGCAGAGGCCCAGGGTTCTCTTTTAGTATGTAAACATAGTCCCCCGGTGCCTGCTTGAAGGAGGCCGGCGAATTTTTTCCCTGATAAATAACGAGGTCGAAGGAGGCCGGCGAATTTTTCCCTGATAAATAACGAGCCCGAGAATTAAAATTTGAGGATGTCTCGAGCGAAACGCTTGTGTTTGAGCGCCGGCGAATTAAAATTTGAGGATGTCTCGAGCGAAACGCTTGTTTTTCAGAAAATGGTGAGGATGTCTCGAGCGAAACGCTTGTTTTGTGTTATAGATTGTCCTCTCCTGGGGACCTGAATTCTGAGGACCACCTCCCAGCACGACCACCCCCCCAGCACGACCACACCCCAGCACGACCCACCACAGCACGACCACACCCCAGCAAGACCACCCCCAGCACGACCACGCCCCAGCACGACCACCCCCCAGCACGACCACACCCCAGCACGACCACACCCCAGCACGACCACACCCCAGCACGACCACACCCCAGCACGACCACACCCCAGCACCGACCCACCCCAGCACGACCCCCACAGACCACCCCAGCACGACCACACCCCAGCACGACCCCACCCACAGCACGACAGCCCACCCCACGCGCACACCCCAGCACGAACCTCACACACAGCACGACACACCCCAGCACGATCCGCCCGGCACGACCAGCCCAGCCACGACATCCAGCACGACCACCTCCCAGCCACGGACCACCACCCCCCCAGCACGACAACCCCCCAGCACGACCCCACCCCAGCACGACCACGCCCCAGCACGACCACACCCCAGCACGACCACACCCCAGCACGACCACACCCCAGCACGACCCCACCCCAGCACGACCCCACCCCAGCACGACCACACCCCAGCACGATCACACCCCAGAACGACCACACCCCAGCACGACCCCACCCAAGCACGACCCCACCCCAGCACGACCACACCCCAGCACGACCACACCCCAGCAGGACCCCACCCCAGCACGACCCCACCCCAGCACGGCCCCACCCCAGCAAGACCACACCCCAGCACGACCACACTCCAGCACGACCTCACCACAGCACGACCACTCCCCAGCACGATCACGCCCCAGCACGACCACGCCCCAGCACGACCACTCCCCAGCACGACCACCTCCCAGCACGACCACCCCCCCAGCACGACCACCCCCCCAGCACGACCACCCCCCAGCACGACCACCCCCCAGCACGACCACACCCCAGCACGACCACTCCCCAGCACGACCACACCCAGTCGCACGACCACACCCAGTCGCACCCCCGTGGAGTGTTTCGTGGGGTGTCTCGTGGAATGTTTCGTGGGGTGTCTCGTGGAATGTTTCGTGGGGTGTCTCGTGGAATGTTTCGCGGGGTGTCTCGTGGAACGTTTCGCGAGGTGTCTCGTGGAATGTTTCGCGAGGTGTCTCGTGGGATGTTTCGCGGGGTGTCTCGTGGGATGTTTTGTGCGATGTCGCCCAGTTGGGTATCGTGAAAACGTGACCATGCTGCGCATGTCTATATCCCTTTCCGGTTTTTTTTTTTTTTTTTTTCGTTGTCCATCGTATGTTTCATTTTTCGTTCCAAGACCAAGATCCGCCTGCACAATCAACGCGCATAGTAAGGACAACGTTTTTCCCGGAAAGGGCTAAAGCCCAGGGTTCTCTTTTAGTTTGTAAACTAGTCCCCCGGTGCATGCTTGAAGGAGGCCGGCGAATTTTTCCCTGATAAATAACGAGGTCGAAGGAGGCCGGCGAATTTTTCCCTGATAAATAACGAGCCCGAGAATTAAAATTTGAGGATGTCTCGAGCGAAACGCTTGTTTTTGAGCGCCGGCGAATTAAAATTTGAGGATGTCTCGAGCGAAACGCTTGTTTTTCAGAAAATGTTGAGGCATGTCTCGAGCGAAACGCTTGTTTTGTGTTTATAGATTGTCCTCTCCTGGGTACTCTGATTCTGAGGACCACCTCCAGCACGACCACACCCCAGCACGACCTCACCACAGCACGACCCCACCCCAGCACGACCACGCCCCAGCACGACCACGCCCCAGCACGACCACGCCCCATCACGACCACCCCCCAGCACGACCACCCCCCAAGCACGACCACACCCCAGCACGACCACACCCCAGCACGACCACACCCCAGCACGACCACACCCCAGCACGCCCCCACCCCAGCACGACCCCATCCCAGCACGACCCCACCCCAGCACGACCACACCCCAGCACGACCACACCCCAGCACGACCACACCCCAGCACGACCCCACCCCAGCAAGACCACACCCCAGCACTACCACACCCCTTCTACTACCTCACCACAGCACCACCACGACCCCAGCACGATCACGCCCCAGCACGACCACGCCCCAGCACGACCACTCCCCAGCACGACCCCCTCCCAGCACGACCACCCCCCCAGCACGACCACCCCCCAGCACGACCACCCCCCAGCACGACCACACCCCAGCACGACCACTCCCTAGCACGACCACACCCCAGCACGACCCCACCCCAGCACGACCCCACCCTAGCACGACCACACCCCAGCACGATCACACCCCAGAACGACCACACCCCAGCACGACCCCACCCAAGCACGACCCCACCCCAGCACGACCACACCCCAGCACGACCACACCCCAGCAGGACCCCACCCCAGCACGACCCCACCCCAGCACGGCCCCACCCCAGCAAGACCACACCCCAGCACGACCACACTCCAGCACGACCTCACCACAGCACGACCACTCCCCAGCTCGATCACGCCCCAGCACGACCACGCCCCAGCACGACCACTCCCCAGCACGACCACCTCCCAGCAGGACCCCACCCCAGCACGACCCAACCTCCCCATCACGACACCTCCCCCCAGCACTACCACACCCCAGCACGACCACACCCATCACGAACAACCCCAGTCGCACCCCCGTGGAATGTTTCCGTGGGGTGTCTCGTGAAATGTTTCGTGGGGTGTCTCGTGGAATGTTTCGTGGGTTGTCTCGTGAATGTTTTGCGGGGTGGTCTCGTGGAACGTTTCGCGAGGTGTCCTCGTGTGATGTTTCGCGAGGTGTCTCGTGGGATGTTTCGCGGGGTGTCTCGTGGGATGTTTTGTGAGATGTCGCCCAGTTGGGTATCGTGAAAACGTGACCATGCTGCGCATGTCTATATCCCTTTCCGGGTTCGTGGGTCCATCATGTTTCAAGAGTACCCTGGGGTCCTTGCCTGCCTCAGCCTCTGCGGCCCGTCCCTAGCAATTTTCGCAGGCCAGTTTCTCAGGTTCCCTGGGGGTTTTGCCGCCTGCCGCCCAGAATACTTCAACTTCGGCCTCCAAGGGTCTTGAGTCCTTACCACGCGTCCTTACTATACGTTTTGACTCCGAAGGACATGCTCGCCGCTCGCGTGCCTCTGTCGGCCCCGCAGGGACCGCGCGCCACCCGCAGGGGGTCGCGCAGAGGCGGAGCGCGCGCTCTCCGCGCGCGCGCCGCGGCCTGGGCCGGAGCGCTGCCCCCCTCTCCAGTCCGGAGGGGGAAAACAAACACTTTTTGGTCTGCGGGTCGAGAGCGAGCCTCTTCCGGTTAAGAGCTAGGCGGGCCGCGCAAAGCACTAATTGGAGAGACAGAGCACAGGCGGGCGGGGCCTCAGGCGGCCGGAGGGCGGGCCGGGGTGCAGGCGGTGCCAGAGGGGGAGAAACACACACACAGACACAATGAGTCGCGGATTCCCCAGAAAAGAGGGGGAAAGATGGGAAGTGGGGGGGAAGACAGAGGCCCAGAACATGTGGGGAAACTATAGGGGAAGCCGGTCATCTGTGTGCATTTATTTGTGTGTCCCCAGGCCCCTTCATCCAGGGCGGGGGGGGGGGGGGGGCGGCGCGGGGGCACGAAGAAAACGGTGCGTCGCGCATCGCGCGGGGCGCGCCGCGCGCTCGATGCGGGGTGAGCTGGGAGAGACCAGCGACCCCAAGTGCAGCCGCACGTTTTTTTACAGCCACCCTGCACTCACCTTGGGTACGGGCACTCGCATTTGGCAGTCTCACAGCAGTCGAATCCCCCTGTGCTACAATCACCTGTGCTACGATCACCTCCTGGCAGACTTGGGTCTGGCGGGCCCACGAGAGGCAGCCCACAGGCGGACATCTAGCGGACGGCTCGCGAAGAGGGAGGCCGGGGCGAAGAGGGAGCGGAAGGATGAGGTGGATGGAGGGAGGGGGAAAGGCAGGCAGTGGAAGGATGAGGATGAGGATGAACGGAGGGAGTGGATGAGGATGAGGCTGAAGGATGAGGATGAGGATGAAGGGAGTGGAAGGATGAGGATGAGGATGAAGGGTGGATGAGGTGGATGGAGGGAGTGGAAGGATGAGGATGAGGAGGAATGAGAAATGTGGGAGGAGGCAGGAAGGAGCCACGAGGGGGGAAGGGGAGGACGCTCGTGGAGGAGAGGAGGGAAGGAGGGTGCAGCGCGGAGGGGCGCCAGAGGAGGGGGGCCGGAGGAGCCAGGAGGGAGAAGGAGGAGCAATGGTGGATGATGTGGGGGACGGGGGCGAAGTCCAGGGAGCCAGGGCAGGCACTGGTGCCCTGCGTAGCGCGTGGCGGTGCAGGCTTGGGTGTGCAGTCGTGGGTGTGAGGCTGCTGGTGCCCATTTGTTCTCGAGCCCTGGCGGGCTGGCCATGGACATGGTAGCACTCGAGGCGTCACTCGAGGCGGTACTCGTCCTACTCGTGGTGGTCAGGGACGAGCTGCTTCTTCCAGGTGCGCCGCTGGTACCCTGCGTGGTGGTCAGCGACATGGAGATCGGGACAGTACTATCCGTAAGGGCTTCGCCCCCTGCCGCCGGCCCCCTCTCTCGGAGAATGGGCCATGGAAGAGCTAAGTCATGAGGCTTTGGCGCTGTCGTGCAGCAGTATCGGAACTTCATGCGAGGCCGATTCGCAATCGGCAAAGCCAACTGATCACAAGAGGGGTTACCACACAGGGCGATTGGTAAGACGTGTATGGTTTACGAGCTTGGTTACCACACCTTGGGATTCAAGGGCCGAGGGAGTACTCGCAGTTTGGGTTACCACGCCTTGCGATGGATGTGCGTGAGGGGTGGCACCGAATTTCAGAAATGTGGCAAATCCCCTGTCTTTTTGGACCCTGACCCCGCGGATCTGCGTGAGGGGTGGCACCGAATTTCAGAACTGTGGCAAATCCCCTGTGTTTTTGGACCCTGACCCCGCGGATCTGCGTGAGGGGTGGCACCGAATTTCAGAACTGTGGCAAATCCCATATGTTCCCGGAAAGGGCTTAAGCCCAGGGTTCTCTTTTAGTAGGTAAACCTGTCCCCCGGTGCCTGCTTGAAGGAGGCCGGCGAATTTTTTCCCTGATAAATAACGAGGTCGAAGGAGGCCGGCGAATTTTTCCCTGATAAATAACGAGCCCGCGAATTAAAATTTAGGATGTTCTCGAGCGAAACGCTGTTTTTGAGCGCACCCGCGAATTAAAATTGAAGGGCTTCCTCGAGCGAAACGTCTTGTTTTTTCAGAATGGTGAGATGTCTCGAGCGAAACGCTTGTTTTTGTGTTATAGATTGTCCTGGGGACCTGAATTCTGAGGACCACCTCCCAGCTCGACCACCCCCCCAGCACGACCACCCCCCAGCACGACCACCCCCCAGCACGACCACACCCCAGCACGACCACTCCCCAGCACGACCACACCCCAGCACGGACCCCACCCCAGCACGGACCCCCCCTAGCACGGACCACACCCCAGCACAGATCACACCACCAGAAACGACCACCACTCCCAGCACGGACCCACGGGCACCCAGGCACGACCCCACCCAGAACGACCACACCCCGAGCACGACCACACCCCAGCAGGGGACACCACCCAGCACGACCCCACACCACGCACGGGCACCACTCTCACCACCCCAGCAAGGACCACACCCCAGCACGACCACACCCCCAGCACGACTCACACAAAGCACGACCACACCCAGCACAGATTCAGCCCAGCAGACCACGCCCCAGCACGACCACCCCCCCAGCTCGACCACCCCCCAGCACGACCACCCCCCAGCACGACCACACCCCAGCACGACCACTCCCCAGCACGACCACACCCCAGCACGACCCCACCCCAGCACGACCCCACCCAAGCACGACCCCACCCCAGCACGACCACACCCCAGCACGACCACACCCCAGCACGACCCCACTCCAGCACGACCCCACCCCAGCACGACCACACCCCAGCACGACCACACCCCAGCAGGACCCCACCCCAGCACGACCCCACCCCAGCACGGCCCCACCCCAGCAAGACCACACCCCAGCACGACCACACTCCAGCACGACCTCACCACAGCACGACCACTCCCCAGCACGATCACGCCCCAGCACGACCACGCCCCAGCACGACCACTCCCCAGCACGACCACCTCCCAGCACGACCACTCCCCCAGCACGACCACCCCCCAGCACGACCACCCCCCCAGCACGACCACACCCCAGCACGACCACACCCCAGCACGACCACACCCAGTCGCACCCCCGTGGAATGTTTCGTGGGGTGTCTCCTGGAATGTTTCGTGGGGTGTCTCGTGGAATGTTTCGTGGGGTGTCTCGTGGAATGTTTCGCGGGGTGTCTCGTGGAACGTTTCGAGAGGTGTCTCGTGGAATGTTTCGCGAGGTGTCTCGTGGGATGTTTCGCGGGGTGTCTCGTGGGATGTTTTGTGAGATGTCGCCCAGTTGGGTATCGTGAAAACGTGACATGCTGCGCATGTCTATATCCCTTTCCGGGTTCGTGGGTCCATCATGTTTTAATTTTTTTTATTCATTTAGTATTATTAGTATGATCATTCTGCTCATTATATTGTTATATGCTATTTATATAGTTGTATTTACTTATACCTATACGACCACCCTTCGGGTGATAAGGAGGTTGTGGGGGGGACAGGGGGGAACCAGCATCTGCGTCGATCGATCTCATTATCGATTCCATTCAACGGGACACCACGGGACACCACGGGACACTTGTCGATCTCATTATCCATCTCACTGTCGATCTCACTCAACGGGACACCACGGGCCACCACGGGCCACCACGGGACACCTGGGGACACCACATCGATTTCACCATCGATCTCACTATCGATCTCACTCAACGGGACACCATAGGACACCACGGGGCACCTGTCGATCTCACGATCGATCTCACTATCGATTTCATTTTTTCCCGGAAAGGGCCTGGGCCCAGGGTTCTCTTTTAGTAGGTAAACCTGTCCCCCGGTGCCAACTTGAGGGAGGCCGGCGAATTTTTTCCCGGAAAGGGCTTTGGCCCAGGGTTCTCTTTTACTAGGTAAACCTGTCCCCCGGTGCCTGCTTGAAGGAGGCCGGCGAATTGCCGGCGAATTTTTTCCCTGATAAATAACGAGGTTGAAGGAGGCCGGGAGGTGGGCCGGCGAATTAAAATTTGAGGATGTCTCGAGCGAAACGCTTGTTTTTGAAATCCCGATCGATTAATCACAGGGTGCGGGCCACTTTTTCGTGTGTTGAGGATGTCTCGAGCGAAACGCTTGCTCCGCAGAGTTTGCCGAGGATGTCTCGAGCGAAACGCTTGTTTTGCAGAGCCAACCGCGACGCGGAAAAGCGCCCCGCGCGAAGGAATTTCGATGATGTTTCGACTAATTTGTTTGTTTTTGTACGATTTCCTGGAATTTGGGCAGGATGTCTCGAGCGAAATGCACGACCCCACCCTAGCACGACCATACCCCAGCACGACCACACCCCAGCACGACCAGACCCCAGCACGACCCCACCCCAGCACGACCCCACCCCAGCACGACCATACCCCACACGACCACCCCCAGCACGACCCGACCCCAGCACGACCCTACCCCAGCAAGACCACACCCCAGCACGACCACACCCCAGCACGACCACACCACAGCACGACCCCGCCCCAGCACGACCACGCCCCAGCACGACCACGCCCCAGCACGACCACGCCCCAGCACGACCACCCCCCCAGCACGACCACCCCCCAGCACGACCCCCCCCCAGCACGACCACACCCCAGCACGACCACACCCCAGCACGACCCCACCCCCGCACGACCACACCCCAGCACGACCACCCCAGCCACAGACCCACACCCCAGGCACGAACCCCCCCCCAGCACGAACCCACACCCCAGCACACCCGATCGATAATCACTGTTGCTGAGCACCCCAGCACGACCCACCGCACGACCCCAACCCAGCACGCCCCTAACCCCCAGCACGACCACTCCCCAGCATGACCACACCCCAGCACGACCACACCCCAGCACGACCACTCCCCAGCACGACCCCACCCCAGCACGACCCCACCCTAGCACGACCACACCCCAGCACGACCACACCCCAGCACGACCCCACCCCAGCACGATCACACCCCAGCACGACCCCACCCCAGCAAGACCACACCCCAGCACGACCGCACCCCAGCACGACCTTACCACAGCACGACCACACCCCAGCACGACCACGCCCCAGCACGACCCCGCCCCAGCACGACCACGCCCCAGCACGACCACGCCCCAGCACGACCACGCCCCAGCACGACCACCCCCCAGCACGACCACCCCCCCAGCACGACCACCCCCCAGCACGACCACCCCCCAGCACGACCACACCCCATCACGACCACTCCCCAGCACGACCACACCGCCTTGTTTAGTGGGTTTGCCTGTCGTCTTTTAAATGTTTCGTGGTGGGTCCTCGTGGGATGTTTTTCGCGTGGTGTCCACTCGTGAAAATTTTTTCGTAGGGTCTCGTTGGAATGTTTCGTGAGGTTGTCTTCGTGGGCTGTTTCGTGGGTGTCTCGTGGATGTTTTCGTGGTGTTGCACATTTGGGTATCATGAAACGGTCCATGCTCCACATGTACCTATATCCCCTTTCCGTGTTTCGTTCCTCATCCTCAATGTGTTCCCTTATAAATAAGTTTGGTCGAAGGAGGCCGGCGAATTAAATTTTGAGGATGTCTCGAGCGAAACGCTTGTTTTTGAAATCCCGATCGATAAATCACAGGGTGCGGGCCACTTTTTCGTGTGTTGAGGATGTCTCGAGCGAAACGCTTGCTCCGCAGAGTTTGCCGGCCACACCCCAGCACGACCACACCCCCGGAACACCAGAGTTTGCCGGCCACACCCCAACGGAACCCCAGCACGACCACACCCCAGCACGACCCGATCGATAAATCACAGGGTGCGGACCAGACCCCAGCACGACCCCACCCCAGCACGACCCCACCCCAGCACGACCATACCCCAGCACGACCACACCCCAGCACGACCCGACCCCAACGACGACCCTACCCCCATCAAGACCACCCCAGCACGACCACACCCCCATCACGACCTTCACCCCACACGCCCCACGCCCCGCACGACCACGCCCCAGCACGACCACGCCCCACCTACCACTCCCCAGCACGACCACCCCCCAGCCATGACCACCCCCCCAGCACGACCCACACCCCCCAGCAACGACCACGCCCCAGCACGACCACGCCCCAGCACGACCGCACCCCAGCACGACCACACCCCAGCACGACCACACCCCAGCACGACCACACCCCATCACGACCACACCCCAGCACAACCACACCCCAGCACGACCCGATCGATAAATCACAGGGTGCGGACCACCCCAGCACGACCACCCCCCAGCACGACCCCACCCCAGCACGACCCCACCCCAGCACGACCACGCCCCAGCATGACCACACCCCAGCACGACCACACCCCAGCACGACCACTCCCCAGCACGACCCCACCCCAGCACGACCCCACCCTAGCACGACCACACCCCAGCACGACCACACCCCAGCACGACCACACCCCAGCACGACCCCACCCCAGCACGACCCCACCACAGCACGACCACCCCCCAGCACGACCACACCCCAGCACGACCACACCCCCGCACGACCCCACCCCAGCAAGACCACACCCCAGCACGACCGCACCCCAGCACGACCTTACCACAGCACGACCCCACCCCAGCACGACCACGCCCCAGCACGACCACGCCCCAGCACGACCACGCCCCAGCACGACCACGCCCCAGCACGACCACGCCCCAGCACGACCACCCCCCAGCACGACCACCCCCCAGCACGACCACCCCCCAGCACGACCACACCCCAGCACGACCACACCCCAGCACGACCACCCCCAGTCGACCCCAAATGTTTCCTCTGGTTGAGTGGTTGCCTTTTCGTGGGGTGTCTCGTGAATTTTTGTTTCAATCGGTGTCTCGTGGAATGTTTCGTTGATGTGTCTCGTGGATGTTTCGTGAGGTGTCTCGTGGGCTGTTTCGTGAGGTGTCTCGTGGGATGTTTCGTGAGGTGTTGCCCAGTTGGGTATCATGAAAACGTGTCCATGCTCCACATGTCTATATCCCTTTCCGGGTTCGTGGGTCCATCATGTTTGGGACACCACGGGACACCACGGGACACTTCGGGGCACCGCATCGACCTCAGCTTCGATTTCACTATCGATCGCACTATCGATCTCACTAAATGGGACACCACGGGACACCTGTCGATCTCACTATCGATTTCATTTTCCCGGAAAGGGCATAGGCCCAGGGTTCTCTTTTAGTATGTAAACATGCCCCGGTGCCCAATTTGAAGGAGGCCGGCGAATTCTTTCCTTGATAAATATCGAAGTCGAAGGAGGCCGGCGAATTAAAATTTGAGGATGTCTCAGGCGAAACGCTTGTTTTTGAAATTCCGATCGATAAATCACAGGGTGCGGGCCACTTATTCGTGCGTTGAGGATGTCTCGAGCGAAACGCTTGCTCCGCAGAGTTTGCCGAGGATGTCTCGAGCGAAACGCTGGTTTTGCAGAGCCGACCGCGACGCGGAAAAGCGCCCCGCGCGAAGGAATTTCGATGATGTCTCGACTAATTCGTTTGTTTTTGTACGATTTCCTGGAATTTTGGCAGGATGTCTCGAGCGAAATGCACGACCCCACCCTAGCACGACCATACCCCAGCACGACCACACCCCAGCACGACCAGACCCCAGCACGACCCCACCCCAGCACGACCCCACCCCAGCACGACCATACCCCAGCACGACCACACCCCAGCACGACCCGACCCCAGCACGACCCTACCCCAGCAAGACCACACCCCAGCACGACCACACCCCAGCACGACCTCACCACAGCACGACCACACCCCAGCACGACCACGCCCCAGCACGACCACGCCCCAGCACGACCACGCCCCAGCACGACCACCCCCCAGCACGACCACCCCCCCAGCACGACCACCCCCCAGCACGACCACACCCCAGCACGACCACACCCCAGCACGACCACTCCCCAGCACGACCACACCCCAGCACGACCACACCCCAGCACGACCACACCCAGTCGCACCCCCGTGGAATGTTTCGTGGCGTGTCTGGTTGAGTGGTTGCCTGTTCGTGGGGTGTCTCGTGGAATGTTTCACGGGGTGTCTCGTGGAATGTTTCGTGAGGTGTCTCGTGGAATGTTTCGTGAGGTGTCTCGTGGGATGTTTCGCGGGGTGTCTCGTGGGATGTTTCGTGAGATGTCGCCCAGTTGGGTATCGTGAAAACGTGACCATGCTGCACATGTCTTTATCCCTTTGCGGGTTCGTGGGTCCATCATGTTTGGGACACCACGGGACATCTTGGGGCACCACATCGATCTCAGTATCGATCTTATTATCGATCTTATCCGTAAGGGCTTCGCCCCCTGCCGCCGGCCCCCTCTCTCGGAGAATGGGCCATGGAAGAGCTAAGTCATGAGGCCTTGGCGCTGTCGTGAAGCAGTATCGAAACTTCATGCGAAGCCGAGTCGCAATCAGCAAAACCAACTGATCACAAGAGGGGTTACCACACCTGGCGATTGGTAAGACGTGTATGGTTTAAGGGCTTGGTTACCACACCTTGCGATGAAAGGGCCGAGGGAGTTCTCGCAGTTTGGGTTACCACGCCTTGCGATGGATGTGCGTGATGGGTTCGAATTTCAGAAATGTGGCAAATCCCCTGTGTTTTTGGACCCTGACCCCGCGGATCTGCGTGAGGGGTGGCACCGAATTTCAGAAATGTGGCAAATCCCCTGTGTTTTTGGACCCTGACCCCGCGGATCTGCGTGAGGGGTGGCACCGAATTTCAGAAATGTGGCAAATCCCATGTGTTTTTGGACCCTGACCCCGCGGATCTGCGTGAGGGGTGGCACCGAATTTCAGAAATGTGGCAAATCCCCTGTGTTTTTGGACCCTGACCCCGCGGATCTGCGTGAGGGGTGGCACCGAATTTCAGAAATGTGGCAAATCCCTTGTGTTTTTGGACCCTGACCCCGCGGATCTGCGTGAGGGGTGGCACCGAATTTCAGAAATGTGGCAAATCCCTTGTGTTTTTGGACCCTGACCCCGCGGATCTGCGTGAGTGGTGTCGATTTCGAGCGCCCCCAGCAATTCAGACAACGCGCCCAGGGGGTGCTAAAAATCCCGTTTGGGCTTCCCCCCCCCTCGCGCGGTCAATCAACGAAGTCAACTAGTTACAGTAACCAGCAAGAAGCAGAACTCTAACACTGGAAACTAGAAACTACAACTGGTACAGGAAACTGCGAATCACGGTCCTACAGCCTGGTGGCCCCACAAGGGGGCCGGCGGATTATCGGTATCACTATCGATCTCACTCATCGGGACACCACGGGACACCACGGGACACCACGGGACACCGCGGGACACCGCGAGCCACTGCTGGACGGATGGACGGACGGGCAGGCGGGGGAGACTCATTTGTCTTGACTTCGCCCTAGCAACGGCGGACACCACGGGACATCACGAGACACTGCGGGACACCGCGAGCCACCCACCGCCGGACGGACGGGCGGGCGGGGGAGAGTCATTTGTCTTGACTTCGCCCTAGCAGTGGCGGGTTCGGTCCTCTCGCGCGCCCACGCAGCTTCGCCTCGCCCGCACGCACGACACGAACGAAACGAAACGATTTCCCGGTTGGGGGTCTCCGTTCCGCTGCGATCTCACCCCCCAACCTCCGATATATGCATGTATGTCTCTATCCATCTATCTAGAGGGTGGGGGGCGTCGCCCCACCGAACGAATTTCGACCACCCTGGGCCTTCAATACAACCCCGAAGAGGTCCAATACGTTTTTAAAGCGGCCCAAGACGATCCAAGACGGCCGCAGATGGCTCCACGACAGTTCAAAAGACTCCCAAAACGTCCCCCCCCCCGCCAGGTAGCTCCAAGACGGTCCAAGAGGCCCCCCCGAGACGCCCCGAAGAGCCCCGAGAGAACTCCGAACAAGCTACAATCGCTCCATGCCTCACGTGCAGCGTACATTTTTAGCCAGACGCCTTTTAGTTTCCCAAGGCTCCAGAACGGTCTAAGTGGCCCCCCAAATCGCCGCAAAACGGATCCAGAGGCCCCCACAAAATCCCAAGAGGATCCTCATACAGCCCCAGAGAGCCCCACGATGGCCCAAGGTAGCCCCACGATGTCCCGAGAGAGACCCCAGACGGCCCAATACGGCTCCTCGAGGCTCCCAAGAAAGCCGCAAGACAGCCCCAAGAAGCCTCCAGCAGAGCTCCACGACGGCGGCCCCAAAATTGTGCAAAACGGCCCCAGGACGGTCCAGAGGGGCCTCTAAGAAGACGTGGAAGCGCCCAATAACAAGGATTCGCCTCCCAATCCGTTCGTGCTCCCCCCTTCTGTGTTCACGACTGTTCCATAAGCTGGGACCCCAAAAGGGTCGGCGGATTCGGACCTATTAGTTGGATGCCTACTGATGCGATCGGTTCAATTCTCCACACGGGGTTATGTACGGATCTCCTATCACACGGATGGCATTGCATCCTTATCATGCGAAAATTCACGTATGCATGATGTTTGATGCGGTTCTCTTACAAGTGGTGTTGCCTGAATCTTCACACGGAAGATGGTATACCGTTCTTCACGTGCAACGTGCCATGCCTGTGTGATTGCCTCCGGGCAACTAGACTGTTCGCACCTTGCATAGCATTCATTGGAAGGCGGCGTTCAGGACTGCGCCCAGGGAAACGCTGAAGAACCAACAAAAAATCCCAGTATAACCCAACAGGCATTCAAAGACCACCGTAAGCCCCAAACAGCTCTCGCGAGATTCCCGTAATGCCTTTCCAAGGGGGAGGCCACGCAATAAAGCCTGAGAGTGGCAGCAGGGACGTGTTCGCAAACGACGAGCGAGAATGAAGAGGGAGCAGGAGGGACAGGCGATACGTGACAGATTTGCAACAGCGACGGGTCGAACGGCTGCAAGGAACCTTTTGTCTTTCTGGGTTTTCTCTCTCTCTCTCTCTCTCGCTCCTCCTCCTCGTTCTCGTCCTCCTCCTCGTCCTCGTCCTCGTCCTCGTCCTCGTCCTCGTCCTCGTCCTCGTCTCTCTCGCTCTTGCTCTCGCTCTCTCTCTCTCTCTTTCCTGCGCCCCGCCTGCCGCCTGCGTGCCGATCCTGAAGGGACAGTGCATGGCGCAAAGTGCCACTGCAGTGTTGTACATCTAGATGCCTGTTTGTATGCATGTATGTATACATTTGTATATACGCACTTGTAACAGCACATACGCACAGATACAGACACAGCAATCCATGTGGCGTGGTGCAGGCTACGCGGTGCAAGATACCTGGTCCGACATTTGCTGCACCTCCGGTGTCTGTGGTGACAGAGATGTCGTGCACCCCACGTTGAGGGAGTTACGAGGTGCATGCTGTGGAGTGTACCACACGTGGCGCATGTGATGCAACATGTTTGGTGCAGACTGCGTCGCAAGCCGTGTGGGCAAGTTATGTGACGCGAGCTATGTGATGCAATCTATGTGGTGCAAGTAATCACTTGCCGAACTTGAACTTGTCAACTCCACTGCTCGCGCAATCATCCCACCCACCCACCCGCAACTTGGTTTGCGAAACCCTTGCGGGACCGAGCACAGATATTACTCCGGGGTCGTCTTGGAGCCCTCGGGGGCGTCTCAAGAGCGCCCCAAGAAGGCCGGAGAAGCAAGACGGCCGACGACGACGACGACGGCGACGATGACGACGCCGACGTCGACGATGACGAAGACGACGACGCCGACGCCGACGACGACGACGAAGACGACGACGACGTCGCCAACGAAGACGACGACGAGGGAGGAGGGAGGACGACGACGGCGACAACGACGACAACGACGACAACGACGACAACGAGGGAGGAGGGAGGACGGCGACGACGCGAACGACGAAGAAAGAGGAAGGACGGCGACGCCGACGACGAAAACGACGAGGGAGGAGGGAAGACGACGACGAGACGACGACGACAACGACGACGACGACGGCGACGAAATAGGAGGGACGACGACGAGACGCCGACGACGGACGACGGACGACGACGAGGGAGGAGGAGGAAGGACGACCACGGCGACAACGACGACGGAAACGACCACGACGCCAAAGAGGACGACGACGACGAACACGAGGAAAGACACAGGACGAC
The DNA here is from genome assembly GCA_963575745.1 of Prorocentrum cordatum. Lineage (NCBI taxonomy): Eukaryota > Dinophyceae > Prorocentrales > Prorocentraceae > Prorocentrum > Prorocentrum cordatum. Next base: position 230,255 of record CAUYUJ010016255.1, read on the forward strand.
GTAGGCGACGACGACGACGACGACGCGGGAGGAGGGAGGACGACGACGACGACGACGACGACGACGACGCCGCAAGAGCGCGCGCGCACGCTTTTGTTGAAAATCCGTGTTGCGAAACCTTGTGTTTTTGTAGGTTTTTTGGACGCGCGATTTTGAAATCCTTCCGAAACCGATGGGTTTTGAAGGATTTCGGCGTACGCGCGCGACGACGCGCGCGTCTGCACTTCGTCCCGTTTTTTGCAGAGGATTCTCGCGGCGGCACACGTGCAGGGGCGTTCGACAGATTTCGACATGCGCGCGCGACGCCCGTTTGGTAGCATGTTGTGAAAATCTTGCAAAACCGATGGTTTTCTTAAGATTTCGCAAGAGCTCGCGCGGAAGCTTTTTTAGCAAATCAGTGTTGCGAAATCCTGTGATTTTGTATGTTTTTTTGGAATCTCGATTGCGAAATCCTTCCGGCACCGAAGGTTTTTGAAGGATTTCGGCATGCGCGCGCGACGACGCGCGCGTGTGCACTTCGTCCCATTCTTGGCAAGGGATTCATGAACAAGTGTTATGTTAGAACAAAACATGTCACCGCACAGTGTTTTTTACAAGGGAACCTCAGGGGGGGATACCGGCTGGCCTGGGACATTGTGTTTTCATATTTAGGATGGACATGTGGTCAGAATCATATGTGATTTACATACCCGAAAGGGGGGGCGATAACTCCGGGGGGGGGGGGCGGGTCGAGTCTATTCTTTTTTTAGAAAGGAGAATCTACGCAGTGCGAGCGATGTGGTACACCCAGCGCACGGGGCGCCCACGAGACTTCCACGTGCGGCCAGTGGTAGGCACTAGGCGAAGCCCTGACGCGCCCACTCAGCGCCGGTGCGCCCACGCGGCGCCCACGACTGGCCACCAACAGGGCCACATTTCATAACCTCTGGCGCACCCGCCCAATGCTCAGTCCGTACCCTCAGTTTTGAGTGTAAGCGCTGGTGAGGGAAACTTCTGGAACACCTCGCGGATATCTTGGACCGGCGCTGGACACCCCATCCCTGGCGCGCAGAGCGCGCCTCGGGCGGCGCCCGGCGCCGACCCAACCCGCGCGGAGCTCCAACAGTCTGTGTTGATGCACGTTCTCCTCCTCCAGGAGCTGGCGCGCAGGCTGCACGCGGAGCGCGCCGCCTCCGCGGCCGAGGCGGCGGAGCGCTGCGACGGCGCGGGCGAATCCTGCGCGGGCCGCGAGCGCTGGAGCTTTTGCGAGTGGCTCTCGGGGAAGGATCGGAGGAGGCAGTGCCAACCCGACCGCCCATCACCGACGTTTGCTGAACAGCCCCGAGCGGTTTCCGAGCAAGCCCGCCTTTCTCGATGCCCTCGTTGTGTGCGTTCACCAGGGTCCGAGGCAGGACCTTACACGTGCCCACCGTCTGGAGGATCCATTTTCGGGGACCCCGGCGGGTGGCGGACGTGGATGTCGGGCCGAACGAAAGGGGGGGATAGGGAAAGGGGGGTTACGAATTCTGCTGCGTGCAGCTGGTTTCGGCCCCGCCGCCGGGCACATTCCTCGATGCATGGGCGCCTCCCGGCGCCGGGAGGCGCCGGGAAAATCAGCTACGTGAGCTGATTCTCCCCCCCCCCCCCTCTGCTATCCCCCCCTTTCGCCCGACCCGAATGTGGATGTCTCGGGGCCCTCTGGGGGCAAAAATACAGACCCCCATCCGCCGCCCGCTGGGGCACCAGGACGTCGGTGTGGCGGTGGCTATGGATGAGTCCCCGCCCCGCACAGGTGGGCTTCGCTCGTCGGGGTGCTTGTTGTTGAACATTATTACTTCTAAAGAATAATTATTGTTGGGACCCCTGGTGCACGACCCCCCCGCCGCGCCTAGGCCGCAGCCTCATTTTCATCATTTTCGTGAGGAAGTCTCAGGCAAAACGGGTTGGTCCGGATCCGGTTGTGTTGTTACGATCGGTTTTCCCTTGCAAAAAATAAGCTAAAGTGGACATTTCTTGTTCTAACATAACCAAACTTCAAGAATCCCTTGCAAAAAATAAGGTAAAGTGGACATTCGCGCGCGCAAGACGAAATCCTTCCAAAACCTTAGTTTTCGTAGCGATTTTAACATAAAAACATCAAAAAACCAATGGTTTTTCAAACAAAAATTGTCAAAATTTCATCCCGCGCGCTCTTGCGGATTCGTAGGAAACCCAACACTTTTTAAACATTTCTGTCAAACGGGCTTTTGCGAGCAACTTTTTCGAACTTCTGCAACAACGGTTGCGCACCTGCCAGGGCCATCATCCCTGTCAAATAATACCATGCGGGACACATTCGTTTTTTCTTCGCGCGCGCACGCCGTCGTCGTCGGCCGCGGGGCCCTGAATAGTAGCCACGGTCGTCCGCATGCCACGAAGTGAAGTGTCCGAACGTCATAGGGCGGGAAGCTGGGTGTGGGTGGTGGCGAAGAGTCGTTTGGAAATTTGGTAGAGCTTGAACCGGCCCCCCCACAAAGTGGGGGTATTGCCCGCCTCCTATGAAAACCCTGGCACTGGTGAGAACGGAGTGTCCCCACGTGCTAGTAATTGTTGTTGTTGTTGTTGTTGTTGTTGTTGTTGTTGTTGTTGTTGTTGTTGTGCTGCTGTTGTTGTTGTTGTTGTTGTTGTGTTGTTGTTGTTGTTGTTGTTGTTGTTGTTGCTGCTGCTGCTGCTGCTGCTGCTGCTGCTGCTGCTGCGCTGCTGCTGTGGTGGTGGTGGTGGTGGTGGTGGTGTTGTTGTTGTTGTTGTTGTTGTTGTTGTTGTTGTTGTTGTTGTTGTTTGTTGTCATTGTTGTTGTGGAGGAGGAGGAGGAGGAGGAGGAGAGGAGAGAGGAGGAGGAGGAGGAGGAGAGAGGAGGAGGAGGAGGAGGAGGAGGCGGAGAAGGAGGAGGAGGAGGAAAAAGGGGAGGGGGGCGGGGTGCTTCTTGTGAGAGGGGCTCCTCGGCCCTCCACCAGAAAGGTCTGCCAGCCGCTGGCGGAGGCGCTGGCCGCCCCGCTGGCCGAAGCCGAGCGCGGCCAGCTTGACTTTTCGCTCGTCCAGGCAGGGCTCCTGTCGACTCCTCCGCCTCGATCCGCTTGGATGAGGGGAGCAAAAAGTGACATAAACATAAAAACTCGGAGGTCCGCGCGGATTTCTCGGATCGGCGCTGGACCCCCCTCCCTGGCGCGCGGAGCGCGCCAGGGGCGGCGCCGGAGGCGCCGCCGGGGGGCCCCAGCGCCGATCTGAGAAATCCGCGCGGACCTCAGAGTTTTTCTGTTTATGTTCGACGGATCACGATCCCGATTTGCTTCGACCTCGGATGCCGGTCTGGATCTCGGCGTCTCGGTGGGAGGCCTGTGCTGGCCTGCCGGCTTCGGCTTCCACCGATGCGTTCCCTCCCGACCTGGCTGCCGATGTCCGCCGATCCGATCCATTCCGATCGCAGATCCGACTCATCGATTCGATTCTGGGCTCTCCTGTCCAGGCGCTCGGCCAACTGGAGCTCGAGCGCGACGGCACGGCGAGGGAGGTCGTCGTAGGCCTGCTGCGCAGCGGCGGCGTTCTCGAGAAGCTCGCCGACGTGATCGTTGGGATGGCGAAGGATTGAAGCAGAGAAAGCTGCGCAGACATAAACTGTGGACCGTCCGCGCGGCTTTCTTGGATCTGCGCTGGACCCCCCTGGCGGCGCCTTCGGCGCCGCCGCTGCGCGCGCCTTTGGAGGAGGGTCTGGCGCAGATCCAAGAAATCCGCGCGGACAGTCGACAGGTTTGCACGTTTATGCCGTCGTTTGTTGATCTAGAGCTGAGTCGGGCCTGTCCCTCTATAGGGGGGATCTTCAAAAATAGTCCCAAAATAGTCTGGGGAATAAAAATAACAAATAAGAGGAAAATGCGATTTTTGAATATTTTCGGGATATTTTTTGAGCATTTTTCAGTTTTCGCCCAAAATCCCCCTGCAGGGGGACACGCCCGACTTAGTTTATGCCGTCGGTTGTCGACCTGGAGGAGCTCACGCGGGCGCAGGCCGCCACGGCCGGCGAGATGAACTGCAAGTTCGCGAGCGAGCCGGGCTCGTTCTGCTTCTCCTACGGCACCCAGAGCGACTTCTTCGGGGGGCTGGAGGACCTCATTACCCAGACCCCCTCGAGTCATGAAAAATTCACGACGGAAGGTTTTTCCATAATTTTCCGCCTCCGGGGGCCCTTACCTGCCCTCGGGACCGTCAAAAAGCAACTCAGGATGAAAAACCGGTCCCGGCGAATAGGGGTCGCGTCATGAAAAAATCATAACGTCGGGGGTCTGGGTAGGGAGCCACATGCGAACCCTACCCCTACCCCCCACGATTTCTGAGGGGGAGGGTGGGGTTCACTTCGCTCGGGAGCTCCCGAACGACAGGAGCCCCACCTCCTCCCCCTCAGAAATCGTGGGGGGTAGGGGTAAGGTTGGGCTGGAGGACCTCATTGGCTCGGGCCCGACGAAAGGGGGGGATAGGGAAAGGGGGGGGTACGAAATTTGCTGCATGCAGCTGGTTTCGGCCCCGCCGCCGGTCCCATTCCTCGATACATTGGCGCCTCCCGGCGCCTGTAGGCGCCGGGAAAATCAGCTACGTGAGCTGATTCTCAAAGCCCCCCCTCTGCTATCCCCCGGATCGGAGGTGGATAGACCTCCTACCCTGACACGTCGAGTAAGGAATTGGCCGTCTTCGGTTCGCGAGAGGGCGTCGCGGCCGTCATTTTTGTGGGTCCAGGTCCGTCGGTTTCGGTCCCAGGCCGTTTTCACTAAGGGGAGTTTACTAAAGGGAGGTTTGTCCACCTCCGAGAGGATCTCATTGGCTCGCCCGACCCGAGGGTGGAGAGAGCAATGATGCGCGAGCACTGTGATGCGGAGGACTCCGCTGTCGAGTGGACGACTCAGAACTACGGGGTGACAACCACGCCGGAGATAGAGTGGCACTTCGTGGCAGGGAAAAACAAAGACCCTCGGATAGCCCGGCGGTCGCATGACGTGTTTCGGTCAGGATCGAGGACCCTCGGATCCGTTCAGGAAGACCACGGCGGCAAAGGTAGCCCGCGCCCTGAGGCGGGCGACGCGAGCTCCGAGTGGAAGTGGCCCGAGGAGACGGTCACGGAGTACCGCCGCCAGTGGAGGGACATCGGCGACTTCAAGGACGTGTTCGAGGGGATCAACGCGAAGTTGAGGGACAAGGGTGAGCAGCCGCTGGACCTACCCGAGTGGCTCGGAGGCCGCCTCTACACTGGTCCCATGTTCGAGAAGTATCCGGGTGTGCTGACGCATAGCCACGTCATTGCGCTGGGGGAATTTGCACGGCAACGCTGTAGTGTGGCACACCTGTACCGTTTCATGGTTGTAGCAATGTCTTCTGCGGCGGTCTTGAGAGGGGTCTCTCGGGTTCTCCTTCGTGGCTATCGGTGCCGTTTCTGGAAGGGTTTTGTGTCCGTCGCGGGTGGTCATGTGGGTCCTATAACTTGTCTATTGTCTTGGAACATTTGGGCGTCGCTTTCTGTGGGTGGTGAGGCTGGCTTGGGCCAGTCTTGGGGGCCAATCTTGGCAGGCATCGAACTGTCTTGAGATCGTCTTGGGGCCCTCCAGGGCGCCTCTTGGCCCGTGAGGTGTTGTCCTGGGTGGGCCGAGTGCGGTCCAGAGGCGAACCGGCTGCCGTCCTGAGCGCGTCGCAGGAGCAAAGAACACAGCGCGCAACAAACTACATCAGTGTCTTCGTCCTCCTAGGAGGACTCCTCGTGTATCGGCGAGTGTGCATTTTCTGAGGTTGCGAAGCCGTCTCGATTTACTTCCGGACGCGCGGGAGGGGCAGTCTTGCGGGAGGAATTGTCAGTTCCGAGGAATTGCAAGGCGATTTGGAAACCACCGTGAGCAGCCTCGGCAGAACGAGTGTTCCCAGGCTTCGAAATCAACTCGCCGAGCCCTGGTGCCGTGCTGTTCCTGCGTTGCGTCACTTTGAACGGAGTTCAATGGGGGGACTGTACGTATGGCGAACGCTACGTCTTACAGGCGCTGCTTTGGCTCAGGGCTGCGCTGTCCCATTTGCTTGACTCGAGCCGTCGTGGTACCATCGAGCCTGGGTGTTAGATAAAGGCCATGTCCACCGATGGTTCGTCTCGCCATCCCATGTATTGTCTCTCTTCTCTTATCTTGCCTGCCATCAGTGGAAAACTATGGGATACTTCGATATGTCTCCGACGTTAGCTTAATAGTGAGGGTCTCAGCATACTTCTGCATGGCGTTCGCCTCATTCGCTCTTCACTGGGTCAGGGAGCTGGCCTCACCTTGACATGGCTGGCTCGTACATCGTGCTTTATGTACGTAGTAACTTACCACGGCACAGTGGAACGCCCACCCGCGCCAGCTATCAGCCACTTGCGTTCTCAATATGTACTCTTCATCCAATTGGTCACTTTCTTTCGTTTGCCTCCGTCTCCCCACCGCGTGGCAGTACGCCACGCACATACCAAGCTTTCACACCCATCCTCAATCTTACGGCCACGTCAGACCAGCCATCCAGCCGTAACCCCACAGGTACGACAAACACCAGTGAGACAACTCCTGGTATCATCAACTACAGTACGACCATGTGTTCTGTCAAGGTTATAATATTTGGAATTATATGGAAGTGCTTAGGGCTGGCCGTAGGACACATGCAATGAGGAGGATGAGGAGGAGGAGGAGGAGGAGGAGGAGGAGGAGGAGGAATGAACGAAACACGCATTCGGGGACCCTTCTGGGACCATGCAGGCAATGACCTTTCCGCGATTTCGTTCGTGAAGTACACGCATGGCTCAACGTCACGAGCGGAAGTACGACTCCACCCCAACAGGCCGCTGCGTTACAACGCGGCCTAGGGGGTTTAGCCAGGACGCTGTTTATGAGGGCACCATCTTCCATCATCAATTACTGTGTAAACTTACAAGGTACACGCACCGACGGATCACACACACATATATATGTATCATGTAATTCCTAAGCACCAAATTCAAGTATCCCGAAGATGAACGACAGCTCACGTCGGGAGCGGCCCACATCGACTTCAGGGTCGAAACAGGCGAACGCATCGACCCAGTACCAGCCCGATTTGAATTGCCAGGCTGGAAACATATTCGGCGGGTTTCAACATACCCAAATTCCAGATTATGACGTTCATGTTATTCCGTACTTTGGGAGTAGGTACCGCCCGAGCAGCACAACTACTACAACCGCTCAACAATCAGATGCCCAGTACTCAACAGCAGTACGACCAACTACTGGAGCGCATGCGCAGCCACGGGGATTTGGCTGAACGCTCCCCAGGTAACACCGGGAGCATCTTCAGCGGTCGTACAGTTGATGCATACCAAGCCGAAATAAACGACACACCGGCGGCCACGCCGAACAACATTTGGAACGATTGAGAGCAAAAGAAACCACAACCTTACAAGGCCAAGAGGCCAACACAGCACAGGCATCTGGCTCGAATGCTGGCTGGCCATCGGCCGCCAGGTATTCACCACCCGACGCGACCACCCTTTGGGTTCCCCCAACCAACAAGAAGACGAGTTCTCTGACCCGGGCACGGATACCGACACGGTTTCCTCAATTGGTGCCGAAAATTTTGAGTGGTCAGATCAACCCGCTGGCGATGACGCAGCGGCACAGTATGTGCAATTTCGCTATCATCATGCCAAGAGAAGGAGAAGGCTGCACTTGAACAAACCAGTTGCGAGATTTAGGCGAGCGGCACGTCGCGTCTTTTTTCGTGAAGATAAGGGTCGTGGGATGGGTGGTAGGCGGACCCGCAGATTGCATGGTAATGAAATGGCCTCGTACCTAACGAGGTTAACGAATCGCGGCTTTGAGGAGCCGTTCTTTGGAGGTAAGGGAAGAGGTAAAGGTCGTCACAGGCATGCCACGGGTAAGATGAAAGGGGCGTAAGCTAAACCCCATGGACAATAATGGAAAACGTATGACTCGCAACTCCTGCGGGAACGACATCTATTTCCAGGCTTTGTGTCCAGGGGGAGGCGGGAAGGGAGACGGAACCGCGCGTCTTGGCTCAGGGCAAAACGAAGATGACGTGCCTGAGTGCGTGGACTTTCCCGAACCCGATCATCCTTCCCAAAGGAAAGGAACTGCCTGGTTCTTGATGGCCAACTTCGCCGAGTCTGCCAAGGCGGTCGCGCTGCGCCGAGTACCTGTACGATGGCATCGAGGAGTTCTACGATGCGCCCTACAAGGACTGCGCCGGCTTCCCTCGGCGCGGGCACGCGCGAGATGACCCTGGCGATTTCTGGCGACGAGAGCGAATGTGGGTCCAAAGCGCGAACTATGCTTGCCGGCGAAGCTGAGCCACTGGAACATCGGTTCGGGCGCGGGCACGGGGGCTTCCGACGCAACCCCGACAGTCTTTGACCTTGCGGATGCGGAACAGGCGGCTGTGGGCTGGGGCCAAGCACGCGCCAACATCTTTATGATGTGGGGCCGCGCAGGCCAGGCGGGCCCTCACTGGGTCGAGCTGCCCTGGCAAAGGCCGCGAAGGCACGCCGCGGCCGCGAGACCGCGGCAGGCCCTCCAGGGAGATCTGGGGAAGCGAGCCCGGGCGCGGGCGGCGTCGGCCGAGGCCCCAGCAATTCGCGCGCGGCGGGCCCTTCGCCAGGCAAGGGCTATGCCCGATCTGCTGGCCCCATCGCATGGTGCTGGCTCCAGTGGATCGGGCCGAGGACACGGCGACTCCTCCTTGTCTTATGATGAACGAGGTCCACGCGTGGAGATAGCTGGCGAGGATGTGGCGTGCTCGTTGGGCCAGGGCCACAGCGAGAAAGACGTTCGCCATTGGTGGCCCCTTCGACGCGTTCTCCGCGACAATGCTGGTCGCGTCATCAAGACGACATGTCGCCGAAGTAGAGATCGCGATGAGACGCGTCAGTATTAGCGGCGTGTTGTTCAAGCCCGGAAGGGCCACCGCGCGCGCGCGCCTGTCCGCGCTTCAGCGGATGCTGCGACGGCTGCCCCGCGGATCGACCGTCGCGCGACCCCCATCGCCGAGAGACTCCGTGGAAGCCCGACCGCGGCAATGGCGTTGGAGGGTCGGCCACGACCGAAGCAGAGCACCTTCCCTTGACCGGTGCCGAGGCCTGCAATCTCAAGATCGACTGTAAGGCGCTCCCCGACGACCGCATTCTCAAAATTGGCAGTCAAGATCGGCGACGGCGCCCAGGACATGGGCGGCCGCGCCCGGGCTGCCCCTGGAACCGAGCCGCCGAAGACGGTGCCCACAGAGAAACTTCGCCCAGTGCAGGCAGTGGGCTGAGAACCGTCCCCAGACAGCGACAACGAAGTCAGGGTGCCGGGCGAGATCAAGCACGGCCCCCTGCATGGGCCGCGGCGGGGACGTCCAGGCAGCATTTCCTGACGGGCCGCTGTTTTTGCTGGTGACTCCGCGCCGTTGCCCAGACAACCGACCGCTGCGCGTCCGGGCGAATTTCGGGCCGGCCCGTTTCATCGCGGTAGCTGGGCACCGTCCTTGCCCCCCGTGGGCAGAGGAAGGTCAAATTCGGAAATTGGCGAGGGGTTCGGCCGCGAGGCCATATGAGAACCTGAGGGGCCCTTGGGCCCCAGAGCCACGCGGATCCTCAAGGCGACCAGGGATCTCATGGCCCCGAAGGAGGAAGCCGCGCCAGAACAGGGCCGCCAGGCCGCTGGCTTGCCCCAGCCAAGGCCGGTTGGCGCGCAACCGCGACCAAACCCGGCCGGTCTCCTCGTTGAGACACTCTGGCCATCGGCAAGGGCATCAGCAGGGGCAAAGGCGAAGTTCCAAGGAGGGCCACCGGCTTCAACGTATGCAGCTTCATCAGCCGCAGCTTCCTCAGTTCTTGGGCCACTGGCCGTGTGGCCTAAGGCGGCAGTGCCAAAGGCAGATGGAGTACCAAGGCCCGTGCCACCAGTGACGAACACGTCCGATGAGGAGGAGTACACTTGCGACCCATGCAACATGACGCTGACCGAACCCACCGACATTCGGAGTTAGCTCATGCACAATGAACTTCGTGAGTCTAGGTCTTTGCATCTCGAGGAAACAATATCGACCCTGGAGGCCAAGCTGACAGAGAAGGAATTCAGACTTCGTCTGGCTCCAAATCGCGGTGAGCTGACTGTAACGTCCGAGTGGTGGTCTACTACCCGCCGGCACGGACCATATCGTAATGGAAGCTTCACGGGGCAGGAATGATCGCCGGGTCATGGCCAACGACGCCCTGAAGCAGATCTGGGGAGGTAAAGGTCATGGCGTTATCCAGGCTTGTATGTATGATTACGACGACGACTACCTTGCATGTCTGCTGCTAAAGGTCACCAACATGGTGGACAGCTCAGGTGCCGCAAGGGGTCGTTTTCAATTGGAGTACACGCATGATATCACAGGAGTTGCACCACTGTGGATCAGAGCCACAAGTTGACACTCGCGCCCAGGCATATTATGCCCAGAGTTATTGTATTGTCCAGTGACGACCATTGGCGCTGAGGTAGATCCTAAAGTCTGCATGCCCGGTGCCAAGTTGGAGTTCTTGGAGGGCATCATCGCGCGCGGGCTGCACTGGCGCCGGGGCCGCGACGTGAGGAGCAGACGCGGCAGACTGTTCGTGCGCGGATGTCCGTGCTTGCCGGGGGGCCCGAGGATTCGGTCCAGCCTTCGCGATGGCAGCTAGGTCTTCAGATTCGTGTCCATCCCGCTGTTGTTGCTAGATGGGCAGAGATATGGCGCTCCTTCAACGACATTTTGCTGACGGTGGGCTTCGACGGCATCGCCCCGGCCAAGTGCTTCATCCACTTGGTGCTTCCGCCCGAGATGCAAGACGACGGCGCGCGGCATGCCCCCCGATGTTTGCGCGCGCTGGGCCAGCCCGAGATCCAGCTGCGCGCGGCTGACATCTCAATCCAAAAAACATGTTTCAAATCCGAGAGGGCATTTGCCCTGGGAGCTGACGGGTTCGATGGGCCCTCGGCGGCCGCGTCCGCGCGCGTTTGATGATGGATGCGGGGGCGCCCGCTTGAATAAGAACTCCCGCCAGTGCTGGGCCACGGGCCGTCCTGCCAGCAGACGCAGGATCGTCAGTGTCTTGGATGATACTGGCATCCCATGATGTGCCCACCTGTGTCTGACGTGTTCGCTGGGCCCGGCCTGTTGGCGACAGCCTGAGGCAATGTGCCAGCAGGACCGCCGTCAAGTTTCGGACCGCGAAGGCCGCCGTCGCACGCTGTCCCCGCATGGTTTGCGCCTGTGGCACTTGGCCAAACCAGGTTTGAAACAAGCCTTGCATCGCACCGATGGCTTGATGCAACGTATGGCCATGCTGCTCCAGCAGCCAGACATGGCGGCCGCTGCAAGGGCTGCGACGCCCTTCGGCGCACCGGTCCAAGGCCAGGCCATTAGCAGCCTTACGAGCTCTCCGATCGCGGCGCCCACAGCACCAGCCTGGACACGAGCCGTCGGCACTGGGGCCGCAGAGATTTATGCAGCGACAGCATTGGACAGTCATGTCAGAGATGCGCCTGCTTGGCGTGGGCGTGACCGACAGGAACAGTTGGGCACCGCCATGGGAGTGGATCCCAGACGCGAGTCCTTCGGCAGAGCATCCGCATAAGTTGCATCTCATTCCTGCGTTCGCGGCACACCCGAGCTACCTGCTACTCCAAGCGTCGGCTGCGCCACCCATGGGCCAACCGCTGTTTCCCGAGTATGTTGCGGAGGTCGATGGTGGTCGAGTTGGCCCAGAATCAAGCGACGCGGAACATGGCGGATGTCTTTTTGTTTGCAGGCTGTGCGCTTTCCAGGCACGGGCTTGTGCCCGCGCGTGGCTTATCAGCCACCTCCTGGTGATCTTGATACCGAGGTGCAACCTCCTGCCCTCGAGATCGATTCACCTGCGAGCACCCTGCCTCCATATTTGCACGGCCTTCACACGATGATGCAAGCCGCTATGTGTGCGACGGAGGACGCCCGGAGAGCTGCGAGGGATCGAGTCGCGAGGCGCATGCAACAGATGTTCGACAATGCCTGGCGCGGACACGCGCCAACAAGTAAGTCTTTTCCGATGTCCATGGATGGACCGCCGCCATCGCCATTCCCTCGCGAGCCTCCTGAGTCCACGCTACAACGTCAAGGGCTGACACGCCCTAACACAGACACGCCTGTCGTTTTGGACATATCCCTCACGCAGTGCGCGGCGTGTGTCTTTCGTCTGGCGTCAAAAGATGTGGGGGCTTCAGCGCGGGCGCCAATGCCGCGCCGAGCGTTGGGGCCGCAATGCGCGCGTGCACGTGTCGAGGGGCGGGGCGGGGGCCGATGGGGGGCCCTATGTGCCATTTGCAAGGGGCAGGTACCATTGTGGCGGAGTATCCGTACGCGGGTCACATAGATGCATCAGGTTCCTCAGCCGCCGTAGCAATCTAGCAGGCTCAGGAGATTTCCGACCTGCGAAGTAGGCTGTGTAAGGTCTTGCTGCCGATCCCCGCCGATAGCTCGGCCACGAGCCACGCAGCGCCATCTTCGCCCCCAGCAATGGCTACGCCAATCCCGCTTCTAAATGATGCGGGAACATCTGCAGTGAAGGCCCCATCGATCCAAGATGCGGGGGCACCTGCTGCTCATGCGATGCCCAACCATTCAGCTATTCACAGCTGGACCGCCTTGAACAACAACACGTGGCAACGCACTCAAGACTCCACCGCAGACCCCGCTCGATCACGAGCGGGAGGGTGGAGCCCCCCTCGAGACCTAGCCAGGATGTGGACATGAACCAAGCAGTGGAGTCGGAGCGGGCTGTGTACGAGCAGACAGCTGCGTTTGTGTTGCAGGACATTGAGATCCGCGCCGCGGGTCAGGCCGCATATTTTCTGCCCGAGACACTCGACAGCCAGAGGCGCGCTGATAGGGCAATCGAGCGGGGGCCTGCGTTCCCGACCACGACCTTGGGTCCCAGGCGGAACTAGTTCATCGTTCACAAGTGGGTGCGGACATGCACGCAGTCACAATTCCAGCAGGCACCCAGCACATATGTGCATCTGGCAAACTCAAGACGTTGATCGTTGGCAAGCTCAGCATGCTTGTGTTCATTGGCTCGAACATCAACAGCGCTGGAGTCAATGCCGCTCGGGAGTTTAACAGCTTATCCCGGCAGCATGGGCACTTGCCACGGGTCATGGCTCTACAGAGGCTGCTCTGCGTCAGCGGTGCTGTAAATTTCTCAGCGGTGTGCCGGCGCCTGGGAGATTCAAGATTGCGCGCCAGTGCAGTCGCCACAACAAACCACCGACCTCCAAGGTGGACTCTTCCATCGGCAACATAGCGGAGGGGCCTGGCGAGGACTTATCTGCTATCCTAGGCCGTAGCTCCACGCAGCCGAAGAGGATAATAGTTATATCGGAAAAAGAGAAGGGGCGCATAATTTCCCCGGGCGTGCACGCGTGCCAGGCGCAGCTGGGAAAGGGTGCGCAGGTCCTTGCGTTGGAGGAGACGCCTTCATGTCACTTGGCCACCCCCTGCTTGCACTGCTCGGAGGCCGAGAAAATGAGGCAGCGGCTGAAGCAATCACCTTCGTCTGTGCAGGGGGCGCACCCCGCGCGGCATTCAGACGGGGGATCGTGGGCAGCCGTCTCAGGAGAGCCAGGACACTGGCGGATGCGATCGCGACATTCTTCCTGGACCAGGCTGTCGACGACGCTGTCTCTATGATGGTCAGCGCGACGATAGGCCATTGGCATCGGTCAGACCGTCTGGTGGGCCGCAACGAGATGACGCGCGCGCTGCCGGCAGGCGCCCCCCCAAATTGCGAAAGAGACAGTGGCGGGGTGGGGGCCTGATCCGCTGACGCATCGCCTCCGCCCACGTGCCGAGGAGGTTCAGGACTGGCTCGCAAGCAGCGCCGGGATGACCACGGCCCAGGAGGAATGGGGGCCCGCGCGTTCGACGCGGACGACCTGCCGCAGATCTACCATATAGGGGATCGGAGCTCGTCGCCACACAACGCCGCCGAGCAGGGCGACGCGAGCCGCGAGGGAGGGCCAGACGTTCTCGAGCAACGAGCCGCAGAGCGTCCTGCCTCACATCGATGATCGCCGTTGGCGGGGGCAGGCGGGTCCGCTGGCCGAGCCCGCCCGCGACCCCGCAGGGGTCAGGCGCGCGGACGCGTGCTACATGGCTAAGAACTGCGTGGGGACGCGCCCCAAAAACATATGTGCCTGTTTATTCCAGCACGCTGTCTACAGGAGGTATCCGATTGGCTACCGCCGAATTACGCCGCCGAGGTTGTGCGCGCGATCGTGCTTCCCATGATCATAACGGAGTGATGACATCAATAGGAAGCCAATGCCTAGGGGGCATGTTGGCGAGAGATTGCGCACTACTCTGGGCGGCCACGCCCGCTGACTGGCATGTGAGACTACCGGGCAAGCGCGCTGGGCTACACTACGAGAGAATACCTGAACTAAAGTAAAGCCCGGGATCTCAGGACGCAGGTGGTTATCATAGGGCCGCCAGGATACTTTTGGAAATTGGCTCCTATACGAGAGGCTTTTGAAAACCTCACCCCCAGAGAGATCCAGATGCGTCTCTGCCAGTTCGGCATTGAATGCGATCGTACCAGTGAAGGCCGAGTGGCTTATATTTGCAAGCATGTACATCGTGCCCTGCAATACCGACAACCTCATTGAGATGCGCGTGTATTAATTCCAAGGAACATCAGGTGGGCTGGCGCGGACGCGACCAGCAAAGTGCCGAAAGGCGAGACATAACGAGGGCTTTCCCGGAGAAGGTACCGAAACAGGTCGAAGACGGCAATGACGACTGTGGCGACGACCTCAGAGGACAGGGGGGCGCCACACTATACTATTCTATGAGAGAAGAGCTCGAGTCTGACGATGGCGACGACCTCCTCTTAATCTTGGAAAGAATGCGTTCTGCGGTCGCTTGGAGGGGGGGTTTTGGAACCGGGCCCCCGCCTCCCCCTGGACGGGGGGGGGGAGGTTCGAACCCTTCCCCCCTCCCCCCTCCCGCGACGGAGGGGTGGGGGATTCGACCCCCCCCCCCCTTCCTCTTGCTTTTCTCCTCTCTCCCCCTCGTCGGGCCGGCGCCGCCTGCGTCGCCGGCGGCCGGCGACGGCGGCGATTTCATTTTCTCGGCCGGCGCCGGCGCCTGCGGCGGCGGGCGGCGGCGGCGGGGAGCGCCGACGAGGTTGGTGGTGGTGGTGGTGGTGGTGGTGGTGGGTTGTGGTGGCGGTGGTGGCGGTGGTGGCGGTTGTGGTGGTGGTGGTGGTGTGGTGGTTTGTGGTGGTGGTGGTTGTGGTGGTGGTGGGTGGTGGTGTTGGTTGTGGTGGTTTGCGGTGGTGGTTTGTGGTGGCGGTGGTGGTGGTGGGTTGCGGTGGTGGTGGTGGTGGTGGTTTGGTGGTGGTGTGGTGGTGGTTAGTGGTGGTGGCGGTGGTGGTCAGTTGTGGTGGTGGCGGTGGTTTGTGGAGGTGGTGGTGGTGGTGGTTGTGGCGGTGGTGATGGTGGTGGAGTGCTGGTTTGTGGTGGTGTTGGTGGTGGTGGTGGTGGGTTGTGCTGCTGGTAGTGGTGGTGGTTGTGGCGGTGGTGGTGGTGGTGGTGTGGTAGATTGGTGGTGGTGGTGGTGGTGGTGGTGTGGGTTTGTGGTGGTGGTGTTGGTGGTGAGTTGTGGTGGTGGTGGATGTGGTGGTGGTGGTGGTTGTGATGGTGGTGGTGGGTGGTGGTGGTGGTGGTGGTGGTGGTGGGTTGAGGTGGTGGTGGTGGTGGCCGTCGTGGCGGTGGTGGTGGCGGTGCTAATCGTCGCTGCGTCCCCGCTGTCGCCGCCGCCGGCGCGGGGGGTTGGGGGGGATTCTTTGGCCCCCCCCCTCTCCGCCCCGTGGGCTGCCTCTGGCAATCGTCGCTGCGCCTCCGCCGTCGGCGCTGCTGGCGGCCGCCAGCGCCAGCGCCGAAGAGGGGGGGGTTTGAACCCCTCCCCCGTTTGGAGGGGGGGGGTTCGGGATGGGGAGGGGTGAGAGGGGAGGGGGGTCCCCGTGGTTCTGACCGACGGCGCCGAGTGTTGGGGGGGGGGCCCCCCGCCTCGAAACGCGCCGCTGAATGTTCCCAAGGCCAGCGCCCGTGAAGCGGGCTCTCCCTAACCTTGCCGCGCGTCGTCGTGGGCGCGCGCGCCGAAATGTTCACCGCCGTCCCACCTCGTGCTACTGGAAGGAACCAGCGCGTAGATATGTCGGAACTCTGTGGCGGCACATGGCGCATGTCTCGACTTGCCTTCAAGAGGAAGTTGTTCTTTGGCGGTGTGCACCATAAACATATCAACGTTGACTTGGGGGGCCCACGAGTGCAGCGAGCTGTGGAACGCGATCCGCGCGCTCACTTGGTCACAATTGTGGTGCTACAAACCGAGTGCAGAACCGCGGGCTCGCCGTCTACTTCAATGCGCATGTTAATCATGGCACCTGGGGGACATTCCCCACGTTGCCATCTGCGGAAAGGTCGCCGTCATGCTGGGCGACCAGCAGCGCTTGCGATTGAACAACCGGCTGGCATTTGGGTAAATGAGATCGCCCCGTGGTCGACGCGAGCCAAGCGCAAGGCCATTTGCGCGCGTGTCATTGACCGGCGCTCGACAGGGCTACGCGACGTAAGCGGCGCCTTCCTCAAGAAACCCAGTGCGAAGAAAGCCGACCACAAAGCAGTCATTAAACTTTTCGAAAACAAAAGTTTTCGGCCATCATGAGCACGCCCGAGCATGCAACCGAGAACTAGCGCAGGTGGCCCACAACGCACCCAATATGCAATTTCCGATTGTAGATGCGGCCCTGATTGCACAAGCCCTCCTTGAACGAGGCAGGAACCCGCTCGCCGATCGAAACCAGACAAACACCTTCGTGGTGAATCGTGCTGGATATGATCTCGATGATCCTACGACACCACGAGAGGCCAATGGATCAATTCGCCGACCGCCGGGCGGACTCGGGTGCCCAGCTTGCGCAGACAACGCGCGCGCGGTCTCGCCGCGACGCAGCCGCAATCCGCGACAATGTCGATGGTTCGGCAAGGAACCTCATTACTGGGAATGCCTAAGATGCAAAGGTGATCATAATCAAGCGGGGCCACCTGCGGACACCAGGCAAATGTAGATTTGCCAAACCATGGCGCTTGCCAGACAACTTCGGACAGGCCCCGCCGGCTGCGCCAGCGCCGGCGGCCAGCGCACCTGCGCCGGCTGCCGCTGCGCCAGCAGCGGCGGCAGACGAATTGTTCAATGATGTACCAGCTCCAGCAGAGATGCCACCTGCGCGGCAGAGACCGCGGGACCTCCCGCGGCCGCGCGCACCTCTCCCCGCGCGCTGGATACCTGGAGACCCGACTGCTGGCGCCAGTAGCTACGACACGACAAGAGGTGTGCGCGGTCCGGGCGGCAGTGGCTCCAGCAGTTTTGGCGCCGGTAGCTCTTCGGACCCACCGCGCGTTGCTGGGGGGCATGGGCGCAAGGAGAGTGGCGCTGCGCCGCGTCTTCCTCTGCGTCCAGCAGATGCGCGGCCGCGTTCGAGATCTCCTGATTGGTCGAGGTTCGACATTCAAATACATCTCCAACGCCTTCGTAGTTTCAATCCGACCGTCGCAGTGATGGAGATGCGCGAACTCCACCTGCGCTGGCGCCGCGCCTCTGACTCGAAAAGGCGCGCAATTCTGTCGAGCGTAGGACTAGATGCTGTACGATTGAATATGGTAAACGGCGTTGTCGACCCCTGCCGTTAGCGCGGAGTTTGGGAGAATCCAGGCAACGAAGGTATGCCATCAATCAGCCGCCCTGACAGATTCAACAAGGAGGTCAAATGTGGTCTGATGTTCAGTGAACAACGCATCGCGTTTCACATCATCGACCGATGCATTCGCTGGCCTGCTGGCCAGCAGGTAGCAGACAGGACGATGCATGCCATATGCCA
>CAUYUJ010016255.1:248340-258340 GCA_963575745.1 Prorocentrum cordatum
CACACATACACATACACACATACACACATTTATACACATACACACATACACACATACACACACATACACATACACATACACATACATATACACATACACATTCACACATACACACATACACACATACACACATACACACATACACACATACACACATACACACATACACACATACACGCATACACGCATACACACATACACACATACACACATACACACATACACACATACACACATACACACATACACACATACACACATACACACACATACACACACATACACATACACATACACACATACACATATATACAGAGAAAGAGAGAGAGAGAGAGAGAGAGAGAGAGAGAGAGAGAGAGAGAGAGAGAGGGCGAGAGAGAGACAGAGAATGGGAGTGGGATATGCTTTCCAGAGTGGGCCCGCATGGCTCCTCGATGTTGGCGTTCAGCGAATGAGGGGCTATGTGGCTGCGTGGAAGCTGGGGGGGGGCTGCCTCCGCCCCAGCAGCCGCTGCAGTATTTGGCGTCCGGGTGGCCTCTGGTGGCCCTGACAGCCTCGGATGGTCTTGGTGGGTGTAGCCTCGCCTATGGCGGGGACGGCCGTGCCAAGGAGGGCAGAGGCGATCCTCCAAATATCCCACATGCGAGAGGCAGTGTGAAATGAGGTGTCCCGCCCCACGGCGGACGCTTATTGCGGGGCGGCCAGAGTCCTCAAGCGCCCTGGGACAGGCGCCAACTCACCCTGCACACCGGTACCCCCCTCCCCACTCCAAAGTTCGATATTCTCCACTACAGTGCGGGCGCGGCCGCAAGAAGCCCTCGCAAGAAACCCAACCCTGAGAACCCGTGCGCGAGGTGCACCCGAGGGGAAACCTGGAGCACCCTGAAGGCAGCAGCTCCTTCAACGGCTGCCGGAAGTCATAGCGCAGCGCGAGGAGCGAAGCAACCCAGGATACCCTGACGAAAAGCATATGGTTTCTTGATATGCGCCTCCACTGTACACGCGGTGGGGGGCCTTGTCTTCGTCGCTCCGTGCTTCCGTCCCTCCCTCTGGACTCGCTCGGGCCGCCCTCTCCTCGTCGTGCCCCTTCTCTCTACCAGTTGAGGCCAGCTTGGACTTCTCTCAGGTCGGGCCTGTCCCCCTGCAGGGGGATTTTGAGTGACAAATTAAAAATATTTAAAATTATTCAAAAAATGCCACCCAAATATTCAGACAATAGTCCCCAGGCTGTTTTTTGTTCGTGTGACAATTTTTGTTTATTTCCCCTGTAGAGGGACAGGCCCGACTTAAGACTACTCTACTCGGGGGCCTGTTGAGGCCAGTTGGGACCACACCTTCCTCTCCTTTGGGGGGGACAGCACGAGATAACAAAAAAAAAAAAACACACGGACGTTTTGAGGTCCGCGCGGGCCTCCACAAGTTCACGTGCATGCCAGTTTTTCGCTCCTCCTCTTTCCTTTCTCCTTTCTCCCCTCCTCCTCCTCCTCCTCCTCCTCCTCCTTTCTTTCCGTGCAGCGCAGTTCACTGCGGAAGCACGTGTCGGTGCTGCCCGCCCCGAGCACCAGACAACTCGGGCCTCGTGGGCGTCAGCCCGAGGGGGCAACATCAGGCCATGCCTGGACAGGAGCTCGGAAGCGCCCCGCTTCCCCTGCCCTCCCCCCTCCCTATACCTCTCCCCCTCCCTCCCCCCTCCCTCTCTCCCTCCCCCTCCCCCTCTCCCTCCCTCGCCCTCCCTCTCGCCCTCTCCCTCTCCCTCTTCCCTCCCCCTCCTCTCCCCCTCTCCCTCCCTCGCCCTCCCCTCGCCCTCCCCTCCCCCCCCTTCCCTCCCTCCCTCCCCCTCCCCCTCCCCTCCCTCCCTCCCCCTCCTCCCCCTCCCCTCCCCCCCCCCGCTGCGAGCGCCCAGGGCGCTGGCGGACGCCAAGGCGGCCGACCGGGCGTGCAGGGCCACCGCCTCAGGGGGCGTAGCCCGCCCCGCGCCGGCGGCCTGGGAGGCCGCGAGGCAGGCCTGAAGGCAGGGGCCACGCCAGCCACTGGTCGTTTGAAGTAGGTTTAAATCGGGCCTGTCCCTCTACAGGAGGATTCTGCAAGAATAGTCCACCAACTAGTCAGGGGATTTGTTTGGTGGTTTTAAATAATATCTTGGAGCAGTTGTGGGCATTTTGGGAGTATGTTTCATTTTTCGCTCAGAATCCACCTGTAGGGGGACATGCCCGACCTGAAAGTTGGTATTGCTGGGCTCCCAGATCCCAATCTACAGCGGGGGCGCGCATCAAGGAGCCATACGCTTTTCGTCAGGGTATCTTGGGTTTCTTCGCTCCTCGCGCTGCGCGGTGACTTCCCGCAGCCGTTGAAGGAAGCCAGGGGCCACGTCAGCCACTGGTCGTTGGAAGTAGGTTTGAGTCGGGCCTGACCCTCTACAGGAGGAATATTCAAAAATAGTCAACAAGATAGTCAGGGGGCGATTTGTGACTATTTTGGAGCATTTTTGGGCACTTTTGGAGTATGTTAAATTTTTCGTTCACAATCCACCTGTAGGGGGACATGCCCGACCTAAAAGTAGGTATTGCTGGGCTCCCAGATCCCAATCTACAGTTGGGGCGCGCATCAAGGAGCCATCAGGGTATCCTGGGTTTCTTCGCTCCTCGCGCTGCGCGGTGACTTCCCGCAGCCGTTGAAGGAAACCAGGGGCCGCATCAGCCACTGGTCGTTTGAAGTAGGTATTGTGAGATCGGGCCCGCCCCTCTACAGGAGGAATCTTCAAGGATAATCAACAAAATAGCCTGGGGACGTTTGAGCATTTTTGAGCATTTGTGGGCATTTGGAGCATTTTTTGCAGAGAACTGCGTTTGAGCATGTTTGAGCATTTTTGAGTATTCTCTATGGTCGTTCAAAATTCACCTGTAGGGGGACATGCCCGACCCAAAAGTAGGCACTGCTGGGCTCCCAGGTCCCAGTCCACTCTTGGCGCCTCTCTGCTTCGAGGGCCGGGCGGCCTCCCGCTTTCCTTCGCGCGGGGCGGGCGGAAATCCCAAACCCAGCCTTCCCAGCGCCTCCCTGCCCCGTGCTCTGGCCCTCCTCTTCCGACCGCTGGGTCGGGGGAGGACGGGCCCATGGGGAGGCTCGTGGCGTGAGGCTTTTTGCGCGTCGTCGTGGCTTCGCGGCGGCTCTTTCCCAGCGCCTCCCTGCTCCGTGTCTTTGCCCTCCTCTTCCGACCGCTGGGTCGGGGGAGGACGGGCCCATGGGTCGAAAAAAGTCGGACGCCGGGCGGCGGTCTTTTCCGTGCCCAGACCCGCGTCCAGAGCGCGCGCCTCTCCTCTACTTGTATGCCGTGCTGCAGACAAGCGGAAAGTACAGTCGGGGCACTGAGGATGGAACCCTGTTCGTTGGGGAGGGGCTCGGTGTTCCCTAGTTGTTTTGCAGTTCGCCTTTGGTTTTGCTTAGGGCTTCGATGGGAAAGCGAAGTTAAACTTATGGGACAAAGAGGCCTCGTTCCTTGTTTGGGGTTCCTTAGGTCAACGCCCCTTCTGTAGCAACCAAGAAGGGGGGGGTTCGAGGCGTGAGGCTTCTGGGCGTCGTCGTGGGCTCGCGGCGGCCTCCCCGGCCTCGGGGTGCCCTCCCGCGGCCGCGGCCCGCCGCCGGGAGCGCGCCGCGGGTGCCCATGGGGGGGTCGCTCCCCCGGGCGGCCGCCGGAGGCGCGGCCCGCCCCGCCCAGGAGAGAGGGGCTCTGCTGTCGGGTCCTGTCGCCGGTCAATCGGCGATGTATCGCTGATTCCAGTTCGAGGTTCGATGTTGCCCCCCCCCCCCGACCCCCCCCCGAGAGCCAGCCCCCCCCCCCTCCCACACCCACACGTTTTCCTTCATGAGAGATGCAGGGGCCCTCATCTGTTGGCGTCGGGAGGAATAACGACGGACATCTGGATCTGGCTGTTCTCCTCGTCCCTCTTCCTCCTCCCCTCCTCTCCTCCTCCTCCTCCTCCTCCTCCCTCCCTCCCTCCCTCCCCCTCCCTCCCTCCCTCCCTCCCTTCCCTATCCTTCACTGTTGGTTCATCTGGTGGTCCGTTTGATCACCCTGATGACTGACGATTCTCTTTTTTCTCGTCGCTTGCTCTTGGCCGATTTCTTGGTGAGCGCGCTCCTCCTCCGTACTTCCCATGTTTCTACTCATCCTCATCGCTCTCTCCTTCCCAGCCATCGTTCTCCGCCGGATCTCCTCATCCGCCTCCCCTCCTCAACGCCCTCCTTTCTCTCCTGCCATCCTCCTCCTGTGCAGTGCCCCTCCCTCGGTGCTTGGAGCTTTCTGCGGTGGTCAGGCGGGCGATCGGCCCGCGGCGGGTGCGGAGCCGCGGCGGCCCGCTTCCCCGCGCCTGACTGGTAAGCAGTGTGCCCAGGAGGCTGCAGATTGGTATTCCCCAAACGTGGTGGTGACAACACCTGGCGGTGAGTCTCGGGCGATTTGATGTCACCACCCGGTTTGGGGACTCGTGCGGTTTCCCGAGGATGTCCCGGACACTGGTGGGTCCAGGAGTCACAAAACCCGGTGGTGACCCCGCGTCCCCAAACCCAGCGGTGACCTTTTTGGGGATTCCAGGTCGCCACCTGGTACCTCACCACCCGGTTTCGGGGTTCCCAAGCAGACCCTGGAGGACGCCTGACCTGCTGAGGGCGGCGGTGATATACATGTGTGTGGAAGTCGACGAATGCAGAGGAAGCGTGCTGCCAAACAATTTCCAGACGTCGAAACGATGTTTCAAACATGTTTTAATGTGCTAAAAATATGTTTAAAACGTGTTTATGACATGTTTACACATGTTAAGCGCATCTTTAAATCAATGATGGGACGGGCTGTTAGAGTGTCCATTGTCATGGCATCCGCAGATACACATGGCCACGCCTCAGTTGGTGTTCCGCCCGCTCTGCGACCCTGGATCCAGGGCCCCAAGGGCGCCCTCGAGGACGCGACGTTTTCCCCGCTTCGCGCTTCGCGGTACGGCTCCGATCCCTCCTCATCCTCCTCGTTTTCCCTGGGGGGCAGCGCGAGAGCGCGAAGCTATTCGCGCTTCGCGCTTTGCGCAGCGCGAAGCGCCAAGGTAGCGCCATTGGTGCCCTCACCGTGCAGTCGACCTGCATAGTAGGGACGAGCAACTCTGCAGCGGCACCCTAGCATCCTTCCCCGTCGTCCCATCCTTTGTCGCTTTCGCTGGCCGCGCCCCGCCCCCAACGCGTCGGCACGACCCTCCAGGGGCCTTGCATCCTAGCATCGATATATCCCGAGCGTCCTAACATCGATCTCAGGCGAAGCGCGAGTCAGATACCCTGACATGGATATCACCGGGAAGAAGTGGATCATCCCGCCTGGACCCCGAATTTTAGTGTCCCCAGGGGATTATTGGAGAGGCCTGACGGCCGGTGCCGCCGACCCTGATCGAAAGGGCTAGGGGTGGGGGGGGGAAGCGGAGGATGAGGAGGATGAGGAGGATGAGGAGGAGGAGGAGGAGGAGGAGGAGGAGGAGGAGGAGGAGGAGGAGCAGCAGGAGGAGGAGTGTCCCCAGGGGATTCTTCTCACCCGGTTAGGCTTGCGCGGCGGCGGCGCGCGCCTGCCGCAACGTGGTGGTGGCTGCGGAGCTCTCCGCGGGGCGGCGCGCGCGCGCGCGCGCTGCACGACGCGCGGGAGCACTCCCTGCGTCGGCGGCGAGGCAGGGGCCCTCTGGCGCCGGCGGAACGGCCCGAGCTTGGGCGCCCTTCGGGGGTGGACAGAACCCCCAACAGTGACACATCGATTAGTGAATTGTCCGTTTTCGGTTCTCGAGAGGGCGCCGTGGCCGTTATTTTCCAGGCTTGCGCCCGCCAGGTTTGGGCCTCAGGTCGTTTTCACTAAACCACGTTTTACTAAAGGGGGGTCTGTCCATCCCCGTGCCCTCGGGGCAGACTGCGCCGCCATGCAGGAGGGGGGCGGGGGCGGAGGGCGCGGCCGAGAGAGGGGGGCGGAGGCAGCCAGCCGCCCAGGGGGACGTGATCGAGCGAGCCGCTGCGGCTCGCTCCCCCCCCCACCCAGGGGCCGCTGCATGCTCGCCCCCTCGCGAGAGGGAGCACACGCCACGGCCGGCGGCGCGGCCGCGCGCTGCGCCGACGCCCTCTTTTCAGGAGGGGAAAAAACATACAGACACAACTTATCGTCGATCTCCCAGAAAATAGGGAAAAATATGGGAAGTGGGGGGGAAGACAAAAACACAGAAAATACAGGAAAATATAGGGAATCTTTTTATTTGTGTGTATTTAGTGGTGTGTCCTGGGGCCCCTTCCTCTTTGCCCTCTGGGCGCTCGGCCGCCGCCCGGCGCCTGGCCGCTGCCGCGCGCCTCGGCCTCCGCCCCGCGCGGCCGGCCGCCCGCAAACCCCGGGCACGCCGCCTCTGCCTGGGCGGCGGCCTCCGACAGGGGCCGCGCGGCCCCCTGGGCCGCTCGCCGCCCCGCCCGGGGGCCTCCGCAGCGGGGATCTTGGCATCGCTCGGACGTGTGCGGGTTCTTTGGGTTCATAATCGTACTTATTATTCTTATTCTTATTCTTATTCTGATTCTCTATACTGGTGCTTATTGTTATTATTTCTTGTAGTATTCGTATGAGTCGTAGCATCAGTATTCGCATTCGTAGTAGCATTCGTATTCGTACTCGTATTCGTATTCGTATTCGTATTCGTATTCGTATTCGTATTCGTATTCGTATTCGTATTCGTATTCGTATTCGTATTCGTATTAATTTTAGGTTTAGTATTAGTATTAGTATTCGTATTAGTATTAGTACTCGTAGTCGTAGTCGTATTCGCATTCGTATTCGTATTAGTATTCGTAGTCGCATTCGCATTCGTACTCGTATCAGTATTAGTATTAGTATTCGTATTAGTATTAGTATTAGTATTCGCATTCGTATTCGTATTTGTAGTCGTATTAGTATTAGTACCAGTATTCGTTTTAGTATTGATATTAGTTTTCGCATTTGTAGTTGCATTGGTATTGTTATTTTTATTCGTGGTAGTCGTAGTAGTCGTAGTAGTCGTAGTCGTCGTAGTAGTAGTAGTAGTAGTAGTAGTAGTAGTAGTAGTAGTAGTAGTAGTAGTAGTAGTAGTAGTAGTAGTAGTAGTAGTAGTAGTAGTAGTAGTAGTAGCAGTCGTAGTAGTAGTAGTAGTAGTAGTAGTAGTAGCAGTAGTAGCAGTAGTAGTAGTAGTAGTAGTAGTAGTAGTAGTAGTAGTAGTAGTAGTAGTAGTAGTAGTAGGTGTAGTAGTAGGTGTAGTAGTAGTAGTCGTAGTCGTAGTCGTAGTCGTAGTAGTAGTAGTAGTAGTAGTAGTAGTAGTAGTAGTAGTAGGATTAGCATTCGTATTCGCATTCGTATTCGTATTAGTATGAGTATTCGTATCCGTGTTATCATTATTATTATTATCACTTCTACTACTACTACTATTATTATTATGACACTACTATATGTGTGAACATGTTTTAGTTTGTTTTGTTGATTGTTGTTTGGTTTTGCTTTGTACCGGCGAGGTCCATCAAGGAGCACCCCGGGTCGCTCTGCGGGGAAAGAGACAGGCGCGGGGCCTCGGGGCGTGGCGCGGGGAAGGGGGGCGTGACGCGAGCGCTGGCGATGGGGTGTGGCGCACGCTTGTGTGCCGTGCCGCCCGCCTTGCCTTTGCCAGGCGTGCCCACGGCACAGCACACGGTCACAGCTTTAGGGTTGTGGAAATCGATCAATGGAGAGGAGGCGTGCTGCCAAATAGTTTCCAGATGTCTGACAGATGTTTCAAGCATGTTTCAAATATGTTTAAATCGTGTTAGAAACATTGTTAGAACATGTTTTACGCTTAAAAACACATATTTAATTCAATGATCGGACTGTGAGAGTGTCCATTGTCATGGCATCCACAAAGCTTTAGGGGAACGAAGACTGACATAAACACAACAACTCGGAGGTCCGCGCAGATTTCTCGGATCCGCGCTGGACCCCCCCCTCCCTGGCGCGCGGAGCGCGCCAGGAGGCCCCAGCGCCCATCCGCGAAACCCGCGCGGACCTCCGAGTTTTTATGGTTATGCCACTGTCTGTTCCCCTATTTACCAGCCTGGGACACATCCCCGTCCCTCGGTTTGGCGTCGCCCCACCTCGGTGCCGACCCTGGCTCGGGCTTCCCTCAGATGCCGAGTGGGCGCATCTGCCAAATTCAAATGAGACGGCACATGCCAGAGATGCATTGAATACGCCAAGAAGCCAGACATTACCGATTAGACAGTGCCAATCGGATTTCCGCGAGCAGCCACGCGCGAGAGCGCCTAGAGCACTTGTGCTGTCGACAAAGCAAGTGATTTCTGAATCGGGATGGCCGAGCTGCATCACCCAGCGCAGGGCACGCACTGCGGCCACGAGCTCCCGAGTGCCAATCTGCTTTTTCCGCCAGCGGCCATCGACTTTGGGCCCCTCGGCCTGCGGCCTCCGGTGCCCGCTCCCCGAGGGCGAGGCCGCCCCCCGCCAAGGCGCCGCCGGCCGCCCCGCGCGCACGGGCCGCGCTGCTCCTCCCGGCCTGGGCCGGGCCGTGGGGCCTCTGCGCGTCGTCGTCGTCGTCGTCGTCGTCGTCGTCCTCGTCGTCGTCCTCGTCGTCGTCCTCGTCGTCGTCGTCCCCGTCGTCGTCCTCGCCGTCGACAGCCCCGACCCCCCTCTGCGCGTGGCCGACGTGCCTCCGATCCCGCGCGCTCCAGCCCCCGGCCGGTGAGCTGACGATCCGCCGGACGCTGGCTGGCCTTCGCCGCTGCTGTTTCTCCCGGCCTGGGCCCGGCCGGGGGGGCGGCGGGGCCGTCGTTCGGCGCGCGCGCCCGCCTTCGCGAGGTGAGGCTCAGCGGGTGCCGCGCCCTGGACGGGCAGCAGGTGGCCGTGGGGGCGCGGCGACTACAGCAGGGGGGGGAACGAAGAATTACATAAATATACACACTGTTCATGTCTAATTCTTCGACAGTTCGTGGATTTTCTGGGGGGCCAAGATCCTGTCATTTCTAATTCTATCCTGGGCCTCTTCCTGGCCACTGGGGGGCCAGGAACAATCAGAAACGAGCACACTTAGAAATGAGCACGATTAGAAATGAACGACGTGTAACCCACTCGGAGGTCCGCGCGGATTTCTCGGATCGGCGCTGGGGCCCCCTGGCGACGCCTACGGCGCCGCCCCTGGCGCGGATCTGAGAAATCCGCGCGGGCTTCCCGGTTTTTTAGTTTATGCCATTTTTCGTTCTCCTGTGCAAATCGGCGGCGAGCGAGGGGGGGAGACGAGAAGGAGAAGGCCCCCTTTGAAGGCTCGGAAGTCCCCCGGCCTTCCGATAAGTTTTTTCCTGAGCTTTCCCCGAACACAAACAAAGAGATTTTCTCGGAAGGCGTGAGGGCTTCCGAGATGTCCCGCCGCTTTCCGAGAAGGCATTCTCCTTCTCATTTCCCCCCCCCCCTCGCTCGCCGTCGAACAAAGGGTGAGCTTACGTCAGGGTGGTTTGCGATCGGCACCGTTTGGGGCCCAGGGAGCACCGCACCATCCTCGTCGGGCCTCCTCGGGGCGCGGCGGAGGGCTCCATCGAGATCCCCGCCCGCCCACCCAGGGTGCCCCACCAGGGTGCAGGTTGCTAGCCACACCCTGTGCGAACCACACCCTTCGAAGTCGCCGATAGGGGGGGGGGGGGGAAGGGAGCCTCTCTTTCGAGTCACAGGGAACGGCATGAGCAGCAACGCGCCCTGGACGGACAGCAGGTGGCCGTGGGGGCGAGAGGGGAGGGAGCCTCTCTTTCGAATCACAGGCAACGGCATAAGCATGGACTTTTTTATGCTGCTTTTTGTTCCTCCGTCCCTTGCCCTAAAAGCCTACCGAGACCTCAGGGGGTCTGGGGCCCTGTAACTTCGGGAAGTCACCAAGGACAGAGTGGGGTCGGAGGATTGCGACGCTTCGCCGACGCATCGGCGATGCAGTGCAATCCAGAGCGCGGC
>CAUYUJ010016255.1:263340-270840 GCA_963575745.1 Prorocentrum cordatum
CGCATGGCGGCGCCGCCCCATGTCGGCACACCCCTCACACGTTTTGCGGCCCCACAGGGAGCACCACCTAAGGTCCCAACGGCGCCGTCAGCATGGCGGCGCCGCTCCATTTTGGCACACCCCGCATCTGTTTCGTTGCCTAATCGGGAGCTCCACCCAAGGTCCCAGTGGCGCCGTCCGCATGGCGCCGCCGCCCCATTTTGGCACCCCCCCTCGCATCTAGGGACCCTGCGGCGCAGTTCCAACGTAGCGTGCCTTCCATGTCGGCACACCCCTTGCACGTTCCGTGGCCCGCACTGCCCCGCGCCTCGTTCTTCCTGCGGCTCGCTGTCCATGAGAGCAGAGGGTATACCGCGTGCGCCATTCGGGGTTTGCGTGCCCTGATCCTTCGTCTCGTGCCCCTCGCTGCTCTCGCAGCTGCATGCGGTTGGGTCTTTTTTTGTCAGGCTATTTTTTTCCTCTTCTTCTTCTTCTTCCACTTTGTCTTCGAAGTCGTCGGTTTGGCTGCCCCATGGGTCGTCGAGATCGTCGAGTAAGTTCGGCCATGGTGGGCCTTGCGGTTGAGACGGATCGCCAGGTGAGCTTGCTGACTCGTCACTTCCGTGCCGCATGGTGAGAGGGTTGGGCTACATCGGGCTGGGTTCAGCCCCAGAGTGGCCCGCGCGTCTGTCTGGCAAGGGCAGCGTACGGTGTTGACAGTCACAGATCGCGACAGCGGCGCCGTGGAGAACCGCTGTGAATTTGTGTCACCGCTTGGCTCCGCCTTTGGCGTCTTACTGCAGGGCGTGCACACGTGCTCCGGTAGTGGCGAGTTCACCAGCTTGGCGGTTAAATGCCTCTGGGATCGGTGTGATTGGACCTTCATGTATGCCTTGCTCACCGAGATGGCTTTCGACTTTCTGGACCTTGAGCATGTTAGGTTTGGCTCGTAGCGGACGATGGATGTTTAGCCGGCGGTCGGCCTGTACTTCTGGTGGCTTTCCTGCGAGGAGTGCTTGAGAGAGAGAGAGAGAGAGAGAGAAAGGGATAAAGAGAGAACATATAACTAGAAGGAGGGAGCGAGAGAAAGAAAGAAAGAGAGAGAGAGAGAGAGAGAGAACGAAAGGGAGAACGAGAGAGAGAGAGAGAGAGAGAGCGAGAGGGAGCGAGGGAGGGAGGGAGGGAGGGAGGGAGGGAGGGAATGACTGTTCTGATGTTGATGACGACGATGATGACGATGGTCATGATGGTGATGCTGATGATGTTGATGATGGTGATGATGATGATGCTGATGATGTTGATGATGATGATGATGGTGCTGATGCTGATGCTGCTGCTGATGATGATGTGTCACAGTAGGACGATAATCACCTTAACATGCGTAGGTGGTGAAACTTGGGTACGTATGTGGGTTGGGACACGTAGTTCTTTCGTGGAACGACCCCAGCGCATCGAGCACACCCTTAGCAGCAGACCAGGCGAAACGGGGTTTGACCAGCACGATCAGTAAACACGCTCGGCAACTTCATCGCCAAGCCAGCTCAACAACTCAGCTTGGTATGTCAAGGTCGCCAGCTTAGCTCGACAAGTCAAGTCGGGCTACAGACGATCGGCGTGCCCCCCCCCCCCGGACGTCCAGTGTGCGGGGAAGGCGGGCGGGATGAGGAGAAGGAGAATAAGCAGGATGATGAGGAGGAATGGGAGGCAGAGGAAGGGATAATCTGCAGAGGAAATGCTGGAAGAGGAGGAAGAGGAAGCGGAGCATGAAGGTGGAGGGGAGACTATTTGGGACTATTGCGAAGGCCTTACGGCATGTGCCGACCCTGAAGGGGAACGACGACAGCGGCGGCGGCGGTGGCGACGACGACGACGTTGACGTGGGTCAGAGTCCTCATGGATGCTTCTTGGGGTCTCTTCGAAGCGCTCTCGGGGGCCTCTGGGGGACAGTTTAGGTGCCTCTTGGGAGCCTGTTGGGGGCCTCTCGTGAGCCTCTTGGGGGCCTCTCGGGGCTTCCTGGGGCCTCTTGGGGGCCTCTTGGGAGCCTCTCGGGGCCGAGGGCTCGAAATGTCAGTTCTGATCCCTTGTCTGGGTACCCACTTGTAGCCGTCTTGGGGGCATCTTGGGCCGCCTTGGGGCCCTCTTGGGCCGTTTTGGGTCTCTCCTGGAGTCGTCTTGGACCGTCTTGGGGCGATCTGGGGGACCTCTTGGGCCGTCTCGGAGCGTCGGGAAGCGGAAAAAACGCCGAAATGCTTCAAGATCTTTCTGGGAAATTAGTGTTTTTTCCTCTTGGGGCTCTCTTGGAGCGCCTTGCAGGATTCTTGGGCTGTCGGGAGGCCTTCAAGGCGTCTTGGACAGATCGTTCGTCGAGTCGAGGCTCTCTTGGACCGTCTTGGGAGCCTCATGGGGCACCCTTGGCCCGTCTTGGGGCTTTTTTGGGCCCTGGGATCCCCCGGGGGGGAGTCGTATCTCACCCGGGATCCCCCCCCGGGAGCCCCCCCGGGAGCCCCCCCCGGGAGCCCCCCCCGGGAGCCCCGGGACCGTCCCCCCGTCTCCTGGCGGGGGAGGGATCGAAGGCAAGAGGCTCCCCCATCGAGTCACCTACGACGCTGCTCGATGCCGCGCTGGCTGGCGCGCTCGGGGGAGGAGGGCCCGGGGTAGGGTTGGCGGGAGCGGCGACGGGCTCAGCGCTTGAGGAGGAGGGCCAAGGGCCAAGGGAACGGGGGGCGGGAGCGGCGACGGTCCCAGGGAACGGGGCGGCGCAGGGACAGGGGACGGCAGAGGCGACGACCAGCGAGCGACGGAGACCGACGGCCAGCGAACGGACACGCCGGCCCCTCACACACGCCGACGGGGTCGGCAGATGTGGCGGAGCACACGGTGAGAGCGACGCCTGTGAGCAGGAGGGCTATCCGAGGCCACGGCGAGCCTGCGCTGCCTGCAACTGCGCTGCCCCCCCCCCTCTCCTCAGCCTCCTCCTCCTCCTCCTCCTCCTCGTCCTCCTCCTCCTCCTCCTCTTCCTTCTCCTCCTCCTCCTCCTTCTCCTCCTCTTCCTCCTTCCCCACCTCCTACTTCTCCTCCTCAGTCCCCTTAGATGCACGCCCTTGCCGATGCGAGATAGGTTCTTCCTACCCTTGCGGGTGATAGGCCCAAAGGCAGCCTCCAGGTGCCTGCCATCGAGAGTCGCAGACCTGTTGCGATTCGCACAAAACGTGGGACCTAACCGGTCCCAGTTATTGGGGGCTCATGGGGCCGATGATCGAATTTCTCTGCAACCGCTATCCCATCACCCCAGACGCAAACTCCCAACTAGGACTAGGACGGAGGCCGTGGCATGAGGTCTGGGCACCATCAAAGACGCGGGGCGCTGGAACCAAAATAGAACAACCCTCGCATTTACACTTCGCTCCGATCTGCTCGAACCACGACCACTCCCCCCTTCTTCCACCGCCAACCCGACTCCTTTGCCGGCCAAGGCATCGCCTTGAATTAAGGAGGAGTCGACCTCTTCAGAATTGCAGCCTGTGTAGGGCAGGGTCCACGTAACCCATGTAACCTTGACGTGGCCATCAGGTCTGGCTCCGAGGGCTACCCTGAGACGGCTTCGGAGATCCCGACAGACCCAACCAGAGGCGGTCTTGCAGTCGGGGCCCTGAAGAAGGAACGCTTTTCGTTGGTGAGGGGCTCGGTGTTCCTTGATTGTTTCACAGTTTGCCTCGGGTTTCTCTTAGGCATTTGTATGGGAAATCGAAGTTTAACCTATGGAAAAGAGGGGCCTTGTTCCTTATTTAGGGTTCCTTAGGTCAACGAACGCCCTGGCTGTACCACGAACGCAACAATGGCTGGTGATCCGTGGCGGACAGAGCAGGGCCGCTCCCAGACTCCAGCGCGGGGGCGAGAGCCGTCCGCCCGGCTCTCGGCACCGGCCGGCGCCCACCTCCCAGACGGAGGAGCGTTTCCCCGCAGGAGGAGGAGGAGGAGGAGGAGGAGGAGGAGGAGGAGGAGGAGGAGGAGGAGGAGGAGGAGGAGGAATCTATCCGACTGCACGCAAGAGTGACCCTTCGCCGGCGTGACCTTTGGGTGCGGGCTCACCGGGCTCCCCTCGAGCGCCGAGCACGCTGCGATGTACTGGGTCACGCCCTTGGGTTGGACTCCCTCGCGCCCCCCAAAGCTGCGCACCGATCTATGAGGACGTCTCAGTCCAATTCCGTTTGAAGGGGAAAGGCCGCCTGGACGCTTACCTCTTTTCATGCAACGGCGCTCCACTCAGTGCCTCGCGGCGCGGTGCCGGATGGGGCCCCGCATCTCTAGAAGTTTGACGCCGACGCGTCGCTTCGGTCGTGCTGGGGCTGGGGCTGGCAGTGGTCAGCCGATGTGTTTGTTGTGGCGCACAGATTCGCCGAGCCCACTCCGCAGTCTCGGTCGGTCTGAGCGCCACGGCGGCAGTTCCGCGCCGCCGCCGCCGAGGCTCCGCGGCGCGGGAGCCCCACCGGCCGGTCCCCCAACACAGCAATCCCAGACCCGGGAGGGGGTTTTCGGGGGCTCCGAGCGGAGCAGGGCCATCTACGACCACGCCCTCCTCGGGGAAGCGCGTGGCCTCGTGGGGGGGGGTCCACGCCTGGTGGGGCACGCCGCGGAGGCAAAATTGGACGGGCACTGCTGACACGGAGCTTCTGCACTGGGAGCAAGATGCTGGGCCCTATATCGGAAATGCCGCCCTCATCCTTATACAGCAAGACCATTTGCGGTGATAGAGCGACTCTTCCTGGACCGCACACCGCGGACACGGGAGGACGCAGGAGGAGGAGGAGAAGGAGGAGAATGAGGAGGAGGAGGAGGAGGAGGAGGAGGAGGAGGAAGTGGAAGGAGAGGATGGGAACTTCTGACTTGCCTGGTAATTTTCTTTTCCTGCTGGAAGGGCAGTTCCTCCAGGAGCGGATTCGCTCCAATATCCTGATCAGAGTGCGCTCACGAAGAGAATTATGATGATGAGAAGGGGACGCAAGCGACCATGACCATGGCAACGGGAGGAGAACGAGAAAGGGGAGGATGAAGACAAGGATGATGAGGAGGGGGCTGTGGATGGGGAGCAGGAGGGCTAGGTGGATCTGGGAGGGGGATGATGATGTTAATGCTGATGCTGCTGATGATGCTGATGCTGATGCTAATGCTGATGCTGCTGCTGATGCTTCTGCTGATGATGCTTCTGCTGATGCTGATGATGCTGATGATGCTGATGATGCTGATGATGCTGCTGCTGATGATGACGAGGCTGATGATGCTGAGGATAATGATACTGATGATGATGATGCTGATGATGATGATGATGATGATGCTTATGATTCTGAGTGTGATGCTGATGTTGATGTTGTTGATGACGTTGATGACGGTGATGTTGATGATGGTGATGCTGTTGTTGCCGTTAATGACGATGGTGATGATGATACTGATGATGATTAGGAAGACGACGATGTTGCTGATGATGCTGCTGCTGATGATGATTCTGATGATGCTGATGATGATGCTGCTGGTGATGATGAGTATGCTGATGATGCTGATGAGGATGATGATGATGCCGATGGTGATGATGATGATGACGATACTGATGATGCTGATGATGATGCTGATGCTGATCGTGCTGATGATGCTGCTGATGATAATGACGATGCTGATGATGCTGATGATGCTGATGATGCTGATGATGCTGATGATGATGCTGATGATGCTGATGGTGATGATGACGATTATGATGATGCTGCTGCTGATGCTGCTGCTGATGCTGATACTGATGATGATTACGATGATGATGCTGATGATGATGCTGCTGCTGATGACGAGGCTGATAATGCTGAGGATGATGATACTGATGATGATGATGATGATGATGATGATGATGATGATGATGATGATGCTGATGATGCTTATGATTCTGAGTGTGATGCTGATGTTGATGTTGTTGATGACGTTGATGACGGTGATGTTGATGATGGCGATGCTGTTGTTGCCGTTAATGACGATGGTGATGATGATACTGATGATGATTAGGACGACGACGATGTTGTTGATGATGCTGCTGCTGCTGATGATGATGATGATTCTGATGATGCTGATGATGATGCTGCTGGTGATGATGAGTATGCTGATGATGCTGATGAGGATGATGATGATGCCGATGGTGATGATGATGACGATACTGATGATGCTGATGATGATGCTGATGCTGGTCATGCTGATGATGCTGCTGATGATAATGACGATGCTGATGATGCTGATGATGCTGATGATGCTGATGAGGATGCTGATGATGCTGATGGTGATGATGACGATTATGATGATGCTGCTGCTGATGCTGCTGCTGATGCTGATACTGATGATGATTACGATGATGATGCTGATGATGATGCTGCTGCTGATGATGATGATGCTGATGATGATGATGATGATGATGATGATGATGATGATGATGATGACGATGATGATGATGATGATGATGCGGATGATGGATGAAGATGAGGAGGAGGAGGAGGAGGAG
This sequence comes from Prorocentrum cordatum, assembly GCA_963575745.1. Lineage (NCBI taxonomy): Eukaryota > Dinophyceae > Prorocentrales > Prorocentraceae > Prorocentrum > Prorocentrum cordatum. The sequence goes on from CAUYUJ010016255.1 coordinate 269,849, forward strand.
GAGGAGGAGGAGGAGGAGGATTATGATGAGGAGGAGGATGGGAGAAGGAGGAAGATTCGGAGGAGGAGGAGGAAAAGGAGTAGAAGGAGGAGGAGGAGGAGGAGGAGGAGGAGGAGGAGGAGGAGGGTTATGGGGCGCAGTGTCGGCAACATCACTTGCGAGGCGAGCTCGCGTCTCACCCCTCCCTCTCTCTCCCCCCTGGCAGCTGGCGTCGTCTGCGCTCGCTGGGGGACCGACAACAACTCCCTCCGCAGTTCTCCCTCCTCTCCCTTTCTCCCTCCCTGATCCATCCTTCTTCTCCCTCCCTCCCCCCAACGTCCCCCCATCTCCATTTCCTCCCTCATGTCTCCTCCCCCCACTCCCCCTCCTCCCCCATGGACCCTCCTTGAGGCCACGCTGGGGTCCTTGGACTGCGTGAGCGGGCGTTGGGCAGTGACACTCGAAAGCGGCACCGTTATCCACCTGAAGGCGGAGAATTTGCAGGCCTTATCGGCTGGATGGGCAGCAGCAGGAAGGAGGGCAGTTAGGAGTGCTAAAGAAGGAGAAGGATACGGATGCGGAGGATGCGGAGGAGGAGGAGAAGGAGGAGAAGAATGAGGAGGAGAAGGACGGTGAGGGGGAGGGACGGGGATTGAGCGTGAGGAACGGTGGATGTAGGAATGGATGGAAACTTGCATAGAGGTTGAAGCGTGATGCACGGGCTGGCCGCTCTGGGGCAAACTTGTGCTGCCAGGGGCGGTCGTTTCTAGCCGTCTCGTCTGACACACCTTCCGTGTTTTACCCAGTGAGGGTTTCGTTCGCGGAGTTCCACTGTGCTCCCCCAGCCCCAGGCGCTGGCTGCCCCTCCCTGCCACCCTGTCCACCGTGGTTCGCCACGGCCGCCCAACGCGCTCTGGCCCTGCGCGCCCGGCTGCTGCTGCCCGCCCGGCTGCTCATCGTCGAACTATTCGGCGTCTGAACGTCCCTCTTTCCTCTCGGCCGTCCCCCTTCCC
>CAUYUJ010016255.1:275840-288261 GCA_963575745.1 Prorocentrum cordatum
TCGAACCCGGGGGGGGAAGGCACCCCCCCGACTTGCAAAAAAGAGGAGTTCGAAATGGCCGCCCCCCTCGCAAGGCGTGCGGGGTGGGGGTCGAAGTGGGCCCCCACCCCTGACCAGGGTCGAAGTGTGGGGGGGTGGTCGCACCAGGGGATGGGGGTTCGAACCAGGGTGGGGGGCCTCCTCCCCCTTCCCTGTCCAGGGGCAACCGACGACGGTGAGCGCCGGCGCCGGCGCCGGCGTCTTCGGGCAGCGACGGCGACGATCGAACTTTCGTAGGGTGCTATAAAGACTGGACCGAGCCTTTGCGAACTTCTGTTGGAGATGGATCGAGCCCTCGCAGGATTCAGTCGGACCTGGACCTTTTTATAATAGGATCCTATCAGAGCTGCATCGCCAACTGCTGTAGGATTCTGTTAGAACCGGCCAGGTCCTTACTAGGTTATTTGTGCAAAATAAATAGTTGCCATGTTTAAAGTGTTGGATCGGGCTCCGCTAGGGTGCTAGTAAAAATTGATCCAGCTATCGTAGGCATGTATGAGAGCTCTCGATCACTGACATAGTTCTAATATAATGAGTATGATGTGTAAGTGGCAAAATCGAGCGACAACATTCGGTATTTCATAACATGGCGACAACAAAGTGTGGATCTTTTTCTGCCACCTGCTGGCCGATGTTGCCTTTCACCTGGACGGGCCGAACAAAACGAAACTACCCGTGACAGCCAGTGCCCAGGCTTCGGTGCGAGTCGGGGCAAACCAGAGAAAACCCCGATGGCGAATGATACGAATTCTTTTGGAAACGTGTCGGCCCCACGCTTGCACAGAAGGTGTGTTATATCCCCTCATGGTTAGCCCAAACGGCCATGCTACTACACACAACTTTATGCAAACAGGAAGAGGAGGACGATGATGATGATGAGGAGGAGGAGAGCGAAAAACCCGCAGTGGCTTCGGATTCGGGGGGACTCGCCCACCGTGCGGCGACCAGTCGCAAAGCGTGCGACGAGATAGTGAGTTTGGAGTCAACAGCACCACGCACCAGTACGAGAGGGGAGACAAGAGCACGACGGCCATGAACAAAAACAGCAGCAGCATCGGCAGGAGGGCAGGAGGAGGGAGGAGGGGAGGAGGGGAGAGGGGGAGGAGGGAGGAGGGAGGATGGAGGAGGGGAGGAGGGAGGAGGGGAGGAGGGAGAGGGGGGAGGAGGGGAGGAGGGAGGAGGGGAGGAGGGAGGAGGGGAGGAGGGAGGAGGGGAGAGGCCTGGGGGGTGCGCGCCGCGCCGCCGCGGCGGAGGGCACCGCGAAGGGACATGCAGCGGGGGCGCGCCTCAAGAAGCCATCTGCTTTTCGTCAGGGTACTCAAGATTTCGTAATAAAGGGAGTGGGGTCTCACTTCGGGGGGGGGTCTCTTCCAGGCCATCTTGGAGGGCCTGGGGGGTCTGGGGACGATGTTTTGGAGGGTTCTCCCACGGGGGAGGTCCGAAATGGCTTGTCTTGGAGGGTCCAGACCCCCTCCCTGTTATTACGAAATTTGGAGTATCCTGGGTTGCTTCGCTCCGCGCGCTGCGCGGCGGCTTCCCGCGGCCGTGGGAGGAGCCGCTGCGTTCCGAGTGCTCCGGGTTTCCCCTCTGGTGCACCTCGCGCGCGGGTTTTCAGGGTTGGGCTTCGTGCGAGGGTTTCTTGCGGCCGCGCTCGCACTGTACTGCTCTGCGCGCCAGCTCGCTCACGGTGTCGGGCGTGAGCCTGGGCTGGAACACCAGGAGCTGGTCCAGGTCGCTGCGCAGCACGCCCAGCTCGGTGCGGGCGAAAGTGGGCGATCGTGGGACGGCAGGCGCAGCAACGTATAGGGTCTTCGCCCTTCCACATGCGAATACGCATCCGAATTCGCCTGCCGGGCACTGTCCCTGCCCGCGTCCGAATACGCATCTTCTCCCTCCTCCTCCTCCTCGTCCTCCTCCTGCTCCTTCTCCTGACGGACGCGGTGGTGCGCTGGCGCTGGCGGCCGCGCAGTCTTTCTAACTTGTCGACTTCCGCCCCACAGAAGTGTCATCCTGCCCGCTCCCATACGCTCCCTCGGGCTCTGGAGGCCTTCGCCGGGCCTCGGGACCGTCAAAAAACGACTCAGGATGAAAAGCCGGCCCCGGGGAAAGGGTCGGGACTTCTGGGGGCGCCGCCCTGAAAAAATCAGGACGTCGCATGTCTGGGAACCGTACCCCTACCCCCCACGATTTCTGAGGGGGAGGGTGGGGTTCACTTCGTCTGGGAGCTCCCGAGCGAAGTGAACCCCACCCTCCCCCTCAGAAATCGTGGGGGGTAGGGGTAGGGTTCGCACGTGGCCCCCTTCGCCCGAGGAAGGGCCTCGGCCTCCTCCTCCTGGGTGCCAGGCGCCCTCCAGCTGGGCCGCCTCTGCGGAGAGGCTGGGCTCCTGGGCCCTGGTGCCTCTTCGGTGCTGCTCCGGCCTGGTGCGGCCCGATCTGGCCGAGAAGCCGGCTCCGTCCTTTCCGAGGAGTGCTCCGGCGGAGGCCAGCCCTTCGTCGGGCCCTCGAGCCAGCTTGCCAGTTCTGCTGCACCGTGCCCGGCGTCGCAGGCCCAGAGGTTGGCGCCCACACACCAAGATCGGAGGTGTGCCTCCACCGAGGGAAGAAGAGAGCCCGATCTCGGTGATGGTGGTAGTATTCTGGCTTCCAGGTGGCCGAATTTTTGCCACCAGCACCGAGATCTAGGATCATCCTCCCCCTCTGTGGAGGCAACCTCCTGTGTTTGTCTTGGTGCCCGGTTCCGGGCCTCCGGCAGCGAAGGCCTCCCAGATGTTGCCCCCCCCCCCATGTGCTGAGGTGCGTTGCGCGGGCGGGCCTCCCTCGGAAGGACACCGCCCTCCCCCTGCCCGGCGGCCCCGGCCCCTCTTGCAGGTGCCGCCCAGCCTGCCAGAGGGCACCCAGTCAGCCCCACGAAGGGCCCCACCGATGCAGCTGCGTGTGGCGCAAGGCGTGGCCCCCTCACATGCCGTGCGCGGCGGGAGTGATAGCTGTTTGGGGGTGGACGGAAGATGGGGGGCTGCCCACCAAACGTGCAGAGGATGCGCTGAGCACCCTAAAAAGGACGATCCGAGTGAAGGGCGTGCCGAAGTGGGCGGGAGACCGCATGCGGGCGCCCTCACAGGTGCCGCGGGTGGACCTCCCTACATGGGGCGGGATCTGTGCGATGGGTGTGCTGACACGGGCGGGGGACTCCATGCGGCCACCCTCCCTGGTTTCGTGACCGGCGACCTTCTATGGGGCAGGATCCGCGCGAGGGATTTGCCAAGATGTTGCAGGTGGAGATCCTTGTGGGGCAGGATCGGTGTGAGGGGTGTGCCGAATTGGGCGGGGGCCGCATGCGGGCGCCCTCACTTGTGCGATCCGTGTGGGTACAGGGCCCGTTTCCACCAGGACCCTTTTTTCTGGTGCCAGGGCGCGCGATTTAGGAGCTGGAGTTACGGTTCTAGTGATTGCCATCATCAGTTTGCCGATCCGTGTCGACGATGATTGCCGCCGCTGGTGCCGCTGCTGCCGCTGCCTATCCTCCCCCTCCCCCGCCCAGGAGGAGGCCAAGCGTGCTCGGGACAAGGCCATCGATAGCGCCGACGATAAGATCAGCAAGCTCAGAGCCTTCAGGGAGGCAAAGGAGAAGGAGGCCCAAGCGGAGGAGGAGGAGGAGGAGGAGGAGGAGAAGGAGGAGGAGGAGGAGCAGCAGGAGGAGGAGCAGCAGGAGGAGGAGGAGGAGGAGGACGAGGAGGAGGACGAGGAGGAGGAGGAGGAGGATGAGGAGGAGGAGGAGGCGGAGGAGGCGGAGGAGGCGGAGGAGGAAGACGTTGCGAGGATGAGGCGACCTGCGGCGCCGGGGCAAGCCGAGGCGGGGCCTCGCCCGGACCCCGGCCCCACCTCCCCGACGCACGCGGCGGCGCTCTGCCCCGCAAGGGGCACATCGTCGGGTTGGGCAGCGCAGGGAGACCGGGAGCGCAAGAAGGGCAGGCAGGGAGGTTCGGGGGCGGCAAAGCAAGCGGGGGGGGGTGACTAGGGGGGGGCGGCTATCATGGAGGGGGCCACGATAGTTTCCCAGATCTCATGGCGCCTCTTCTTGCTCCATTACGTCCCTGGACCCCCCGTTTGGCCGCGCACATGCCGCCGGCCATGATTTGCACCCCCCCGTCTTGGACGCCCCCCTCTTGGCCGCTCCCGAAGGTAGGTGGATGGGCCGATGCGCGAGTGGGAGCAGGCAAGCTGGGACGCTGGCAGGCGGGCCAGTGAGAAAAAGAGGGCTCAAGATCGGGAGCGCAGGAGGGGCAGGCAGGTACTCTGGCTTTCGGAATAAGCGTGGGGGGGGACCCCCCCGACGGGGGTCAACCTCGCCTCGTCGTGGCGCCGCGACGGGGGTCGGAGCGCCTTCGGCGCGCGGTGGTTGCCCTTCGACGGGGTTCGATGCGGGGCTGTCGGCGGAGGTGACGCCCCCCCGACGCTTATAAAGAAACTTGGAATAGGTGGATGGGCAGATGCCCGAGTGAGAGCATGCAGGCTGGGAAATTGGCAGGCAGGCTAGTGAGAAAAGAGGGTTCAGGATGGGGTGGGCAGCAAGCCCGGGTCGAGGAGGACAGCAGGCGCAGGTGTACGACCAGGACAGGTTTCGAATCCAGCTCGAAGGTGCGGGCGTGCGGATGATGATGATGATGATGATGATGATGATGATGATGATGATGATGATGATGATGATGATGATGATGATGCTGATGATGATGATGATGATGATGATGATGATGCTGCTCCTGATGATGATGAAGATGATGATGTTGATGATGTTGATGGTGATGGCGATGATGCTGCTGCTGATGATGATGATTATGATGATGCTGCTGATGATGATTATTTCCTACCTAGGCTCTGCCTAGAAGGGTTCTTACTCTCTATGCTAAAGGGGCCGGGCAGTGCAACTCGCCCTGGGCGGTTCCCCTGGCATCCGCCCCGCGGTTCCCCCAGTCCCCTGGGAGCTTGAGCTTTAGCTTTAGCTTTAGCTTTAGCTTAGCTTTAGCTTAGCTGTAGCTTAGCTTTAGCTCAGCTTTAGCTTAGCGCTACCTTAGCTTTAGCTTAGCATTGGCTTAGCTTTAGCTTAGCTTTAGCTTAGCTTTAGCTTAGCTTTAGCTTAGCTTTAGCTTAGCTTTAGCTTAGCTTCAGCTTAGCTTCAGCTTAGCTGTAGCTTAACTTTAGCTTAGCTCTAGCTTAGCTTTAGCTTAGCTTTAGCTTAGCTTTAGCTTAACTTTAGCGCAACTTTAGCTTAGCTTTAGCTTAGTTTTAGCTTAGCTTTAGCTTAGCTTTACTGTTACTACTAATGCTACTTTCCTGGGGGCTCCAGCTCCTAGGTAGGGTCGCACTGGGATAATGATGATGCTGCTGATGATGATTATGCTGCTGATGGTGATTATGATGATGATGATGCTCATGATGCTGGTGACAATGCTGATGCTGCTGATGATGAGGCAGCTGATGATGACGATGCTGATGATGATGGTGATGCTGATGATGATGATGATGGTGATGGTGATGATGCTGATGCTGATGATGCTGTTTCTGATGATGATGCTGCTGATGATGATTATGCTGCTGATGATGATTATGATGATGATGCTGAGGATTATGCTGCTGATGATGATGATGATGATGCTGATGATGATGATGATGATGATGCTCATGATGATGCTGATGACAATGCTGATGCTGCTGATGATGAGGCAGCTGATGATGATGATGATGATGATGATGATGATGATGATGATGATGATGCTGATGATGCTAATGATGCTGATGATGGTGATGACGTTGTTGTGGTCGTTGTTATTCTTGCTGTCGTTGCTGTCATTGTTGTTGTTGCTGCTGCGGCTTGTTGCTGTTGTTGCTGTTCCCCATCTGTTTCGTGGGGTTATCTTTTTCTTTTCTGCCGCGTCGCACCCGCATCTCCTCACCTTCCCCATCTCGTTCTTGCTTGCACAAGCGCGTCTGCAGACAGCCACACACAACATACAGTGATCGTGCACTCCTGGCGTGTTCACTGCATCACACACCCCAGATGTGTGCACCACATGCTGGGCATCCACAGAGACACGCCCACACACAGCCGCACACGCATCATACGCACACCACACAACACATACGCGCAATATTCGCAACGCGTGGCAGGCGTGGCAGACGTGGCACTTTCTCGACACCAGAGGGTGTGCGCAGGGGGTGGTCTCTGAGCGCGGTCTCTATACGGAGCAGGCTCGGAAAGTGTTGTAGGCGTGGCAGTTTCTTAACACCAGAGGGGTGTGCAGGGGGTGGTCTCTGAGCGCAGTCTCTTTACGGTCCAGGCTCGGAAGGTGTGGGAAGCGTGGCATTTCCTTGGCACCAGAGGGAATGCGCAGGGGGTGGTCTCTGAACGCGGTCTCTATACGGTCCAGTCTCGGAAAGTGTGGCAGGCGTGGCACTTTCTCGACACCAGACGGGGTGCGCAGGGGGTGGTCTGTGAGCGCGGTCTCTTCACGGTCCAGGCTCTGAAAGTGTGGCAGGGGTGGCAGTTTGTTGACACCAGGCGGGGTGCGCGGGGGGTGGTCTCTGAGCGCGGTCTCTTTTCGGTCCAGGGTGGCATTTTCTCGACAACAGACGGGGTGCGCAGGGGGTGGTCTCTGAGCGCGGTCTCTATCCGGTCCAGGCTCGGAAATTGTGGCAGGCGTGGGTGGCACTGTCTCGACACCGGGCGGGGTGCGCAGGGGGTGGTCTGTGAGCGCGGTCTCTAAACCAGGATCGGCAAGTGTGGCAGGGGTGGCAGTTTCTTGGCACCAAGGGGAATGCGCAGGGGGGGGTCTCTGAACGCGGTCTCTATACGGTCCAGGCTCGGAAAGTGTGGCAGGCGTGGCAGTTTCTTGGCACCAGAGGGGGTGCGCAGGGGGTGGTCTCTGAGCGCGGTCTCTTCACGGTCCAGGCTCGGAAACTGTGGCAGGCGTGGCACTCTCTCGACACCAGACGGGGTGCGCAGGGGGTGGTCCCTGAGCGCGGTCTCTATATACGATCCAGGCTCGGTAAGTGTGGCAGGGACCAGAGGGTTTTGCGGAAAAGGACAATTGGCGTGACTGCCGTCAGGAAGACCACTAAACTACAATCGGATGGCCGAGAAGAGGGTAACGCCACCCGATCACGATTGGCCAGTGAGCCCCGACCCGAAGACCTCGGTCCACTCCCGGGAATAGCAAGCGCACGTGGGAGACAGTGATGCAAGTATGGATCGAGGAGATCCGGATATCATCAGGGAACCAGGGCGAAGACCTGAACCTGCGTGGGTGCGGAGAAACTGTTACGCCCGCCTACAACCAGGCCATAGCGCTGTGACAGAGTCTGCGATGGGCATGCGCACGGGGCGCGGCCCCCGCTTAGATATTCTCAATCGAAGAGCGCTCCTGGAGACTCTCCGTCCAAGGGATTTTCTGATGTTTGCGAGTTGGGCGCTGGCGGAATTTGCGTTCCGTGTCGTGCGTGACCTGTTGCCGCCTTGGAAACAGGCCCTCGGTGACCTGCTCTCCTGTCGACAGGCGTCGCCAGCGGCATCGGCGGGGCAACGGCCACCAGCATCATTTTTGCATGTTTCACTCCAGCTATCATCACTCCAGACATACTATAAGTATGTGGGGTTCCTCGGTCGCATACTTGTTGTTGTTGCTGTTGCTGTTGCTGGTGAGGATGATGACGATGCTGCTGCTGCTGATGATGCTGGTGGTGATGAGGATAGTGGTTGTGATATTGATGGTGATGTCGATAGTGACGATGGTGAAGATGCGGATGCTGATGGTGGCGCTGAGTATGGTCATGGTTGAAGCGCCTGTGCCTTGGGATTTTTGCCAAACTATAGGCAGGACTTGCTGACCCTGAGCTTCAGCCACGCTAGTACGGAGCCGTTATTGGCTCCACTTGCGCCGTGTATCATACCACATCCAATGTCATGACGGACCGAAGGTTCGAAGGCACCTGGGTGATTGCAGACGTACTTCAGTTCAGAAACACCCATTTCTCCTTCGCTGCGATGGAGAACGGCAGCTCCCCTATCCTGGGAGAGAGCGCGTTTTGTGAACGCTGGTAATGAGAGGTGTGGGGGGTGTCGAACCCGGGGGGAGAAGGCACCCCCCCGACTTGCAAAAAAGAGGAGTTCGAAATGGCCGCCCCCCTCGCAAGGCGTGCGGGGTGGGGGTCGAAGTGGGCCCCCACCCCTGACCAGGGTCGAAGTGTGGGGGGGTGGTCGCACCAGGGGATGGGGGTTCGAACCAGGGTGGGGGGCCTCCTCCCCCTTCCCTGTCCAGGGGCAACCGACGGACGGTGAGCGCCGGCGCCGGCGCCGGCGTCTTCGGGCAGCGACGGCGACGATCGAACTTTCGTAGGGTGCTATAAAGACTGGACCGAGCCTTTGCGAGCTTCTGTTGGAGATGGATCGAGCCCTCGCAGGATTCAGTCGGACCTGGACCTTTTATAATAGGATCCTATCAGAGGTGCATCGCCAACTGCTGTAGGATTCTGTTAGAACCGGCCAGGTCCTTACTAGGTTATTTGTGCAAAATAAATAGTTGCCATGTTTAAAGTGTTGGATCGGGCTCCGCTAGGGTGCTAGTAAAAATTGATCCAGCTATCGTAGGCATGTATGAGAGCTCTCGATCACTGACATAGTTCTAATATAATGAGTATGATGTGTAAGTGGCAAAATCGAGCGACAACATTCGGTATTTCATAACACGGCGACAACAAAGTGTGGATCTTTTTCTGCCACCTGCTGGCCGATTGTTGCTTTCACCTGGACGGGCCGAACAAAACGAAACTACCCGTGACAGCCAGTGCCCGGCTTCGGTGCGAGTCGGGGCAAACCAGAGAAAACCCCGATGGCGAATGATACGAATTCTTTTGGAAACGTGTCGGCCCCACGCTTGCACAGAAGGTGTGTTATATCCCCTCATGGTTAGCCCAAACGGCCATGCTACTACACACAACTTTATGCAAACAGGAAGAGGAGGACGATGATGATGATGAGGAGGAGGAGAGCGAAAAACCCGCAGTGGCTTCGGATTCGGGGGACTCGCCCACCGTGCGGCGACCAGTCGCAAAGCGTGCGACGAGATAGTGAGTTTGGAAGTCAACAGCACCACGCACCAGTACGAGAGGGGAGACAAGAGCACGACGGCCATGAACAAAAACAGCAGCAGCATCGGCAGGAGGGCAGGAGGAGGGAGGAGGGGAGGAGGGGAGAGGGGGAGGAGGGAGGAGGGAGGATGGAGGAGGGGAGGAGGGAGGAGGGGAGGAGGGAGAGGGGGGAGGAGGGGAGGAGGGAGGAGGGGAGGAGGGAGGAGGGGAGGAGGGAGGAGGGGAGAGGCCTGGGGGGTGCGCGCCGCGCCGCCGCGGCGGAGGGCACCGCGAAGGGACATGCAGCGGGGGCGCGCCTCAAGAAGCCATCTGCTTTTCGTCAGGGTACTCAAGATTTCGTAATAAAGGGAGTGGGGTCTCACTTCGGGGGGGGTTCTCTTCCAGGCCATCTTGGAGGGCCTGGGGGGTCTGGGGACGATGTTTTGGAGGGTTCTCCCACGGGGGAGGTCCGAAATGCCTTGTCTTGGAGGGTCCAGACCCCCTCCCTGTTATTACGAAATCTGGAGTATCCTGGGTTGCTTCGCTCCGCGCGCTGCGCGGCGGCTTCCCGCGGCCGTGGGAGGAGCCGCTGCGTTCCGAGTGCTCCGGGTTTCCCCTCTGGTGCACCTCGCGCGCGGGTTTTCAGGGTTGGGCTTCGTGCGAGGGTTTCTTGCGGCCGCGCTCGCACTGTACTGCTCTGCGCGCCAGCTCGCTCACGGTGTCGGGCGTGAGCCTGGGCTGGAACACCAGGAGCTGGTCCAGGTCGCTGCGCAGCACGCCCAGCTCGGTGCGGGCGAAAGTGGGCGATCGTGGGACGGCAGGCGCAGCAACGTATAGGGTCTTCGCCCTTCCACATGCGAATACGCATCCGAATTCGCCTGCCGGGCACTGTCCCTGCCCGCGTCCGAATACGCATCTTCTCCCTCCTCCTCCTCCTCGTCCTCCTCCTGCTCCTTCTCCTGACGGACGCGGTGGTGCGCTGGCGCTGGCGGCCGCGCAGTCTTTCTAACTTGTCGACTTCCGCCCCACAGAAGTGTCATCCTGCCCGCTCCCATACGCTTCCTCGGGGGAAGCACATCTAATAGGATTCTATTTAGGGGGAGCCCCCCCCCGGTTCGATCCCCCCCGTTGGACAGGCTCACCCCCCTATCGATGGTGATGGTGGCGACTACGATGCTGATGCTGATGCTGATGCTGATGCTGATGCTGATGACGATGTTGATGCTGATGACGATGTTGATGACGATGATGATGACGATGATGATGATGCTGATGATGCTGATGATGATGCTGATGATGCTGCTGATGATGATGCTGATGAATGCTATGACGATGCTGACAACTTTGCTGCTAATAATTATGATGATGATGCTGCTACTGATGAAGATGATGACGCTGCTGCTGATGATGATGATGATGCTGATGACGATGATACTGCTGTTGCTGGTATCGATGATGCTGATGACGACACTTCTGTTGTTTTTGGTGGTGTTGATGATTCCGATGATGTTGCTGATGGCGGTGGTTATGATACTGATGACGTTGATCATGGTGCTGTGGATGATGAAGATGATGGCGATGCTGTTGGTGATGATGATGATGATGATGATGATGATGCTGATGCTGACGCTGCGGCTGCTGATGTTGATGCCGATGCTGATGAGGACGATGTTGTAGATGATAATGACGACGATGATGATGATGCTGATGATGTTGATGATGCTGACGACAATGATGTTGATGATGACGATGATGCTGGCGATGGTGATGGTGATGGTGATGGTGACGATGAGGCTGTGATGATAAGACGGATGATGATGCTGCTGATGATGATGATCGTGATGCCGATGCTGATGATGGTGATGATGCTGCTGCTCCTGATGCTGATGCTGATGCTGACTCTGTTGTCGCTGCTAATGATGATGCTGCTGATGATGCTGTTGTTGATGATGATGCTGATGATGATGATTCTGATGCTGCTGCTGCTGATGATGCTGATGGCGATGATGACGATGACGATGATGATGCTGTTGATGCTGATGCTGATGCTGATGCTGATTCTGATGCTGATGCTGCTGGTGCTGATTCTGATGCTGCTGCTGCTGATGCTGATGCTGATGCTGACGCTGAATATAAGGTTGCTGCTAATGATGATTCTGCTGCTGCTGATGATGCCGATGATGATGATGATGATGATGATGATGATGATGATGATGATGATGATGATGATGATGATGCTGATGCTGATGATGATGCTGCTGCTGATGATGATGAAACTGATGATGATGATGCTGCTGATGCTGATGATGCTGTTGCTGATGCTGATGCTGCTGATGATGATGCTGTTGTTGCTGCTGCTTATGATGATGATCATGATTATGATGATGATGATGCTGATGATGATGATGAATATGATCTTGCTGCTGATGATGACTATGCTGGATTATGCTGATGATGCTGCTGCTGATGATGATGCTATTGATGATGATGATGATGATGATGCTGATGCTGATGCTCATGCTGATGCTGATGACGATGCTGCTGAGGATAACGATACTGTTGATATTGATGATAATGATGCTGCTGCTGATGCTGCTGATGATGCCGATGATGAGGATGCTGATGACGGTGCTGATGCTTATGGTGGTGATGGTGGTGCCGATGATTATGATGCGGCTGCTGCTGAGGAGGAGGAGGAGGAGGAGGAATAATAATAATAATAATAATAAGAAGAAGAAACAGAAGAATAAGACGAATAAGACGAATAATAATAAGAATCATAAGAAGAAAAATAACAAGAATAAGAAGAATAATAAGAATAAGAAGAATAATAATAATACTAATAATAATAAGAAGAATAATAATAATAAGAAGAAGAATAAGAATACTAGTACTAATAATAATAATAAGAAGAATAATAAAACTAATAAGAATAATAATACACATAATACTAAGAAGAAACAGACAGTGATGAGGGCCTCGCTGGTGCCGTAGGTGGCGTTCGCTGTGGGGCACGAGCCGCGTGAGGGGTATGCCGAAACAGTCGGGGGATGGCGCCCTGTGGTCTGCCTCACTGGTGCCGCAGGTGGCGCTCGCTGTGGGGCACGATCCCTGCGAGGGCTGTGCCGAGACGGGCGCAAGCGGAAGGCTTCACTGGTGCGTGCCGCAGGAGGAGCTCACTGAGGGGCACGATCCGCGCGAGGGGTGTGCCGAACTAGGCGTGCGGGCGGAGAGCAGAGGCAGGGTGGGGATGAGGAGGAGGGGG